>OX463844.1:44532943-44846546 GCA_949825065.1 Odontocerum albicorne | reverse complement strand
TTATATTATATTATATTATATTATATTATATTATATTATATTATATTATATTATATTATATATATTATATTATATTATATTATATTATATTATATTATATTATATTATATTATATTATATTATATTATATTATATTATATTATATTATATTATATTATATTATATTATATTATATTATATTATATTATATTATATTATATTATATTATATTATATTATATTATATTATATTATATTATATTATATTATATTATATTATATTATATTATATTATATTATATTATATTATATTATATTATATTATATTATATTATATTATATTATATTATATTATATTATATTATATTATATTATATTATATTATATTATATTATATTATATTATATTATATTATATTATATTATATTATATTATATTATATTATATTATATTATATTATATTATATTATATTATATTATATTATATTATATATATTATATTATATTATATTATATTATATTATATTATATATTATATTATATTATATTATATTATATTATATTATATTATATTATATTATATTATATTATATTATATTATATTATATTATATTATATTATATTATATTATATTATATTATATTATATTATATTATATTATATTATATTATATTATATTATATTATATTATATTATATTATATTATATTATATTATATTATATTATATTATATTATATTATATTATATTATATTATATTATATTATATTATATTATATTATATTATATTATATTATATTATATTATATATATATTATATTATATTATATTATATTATATTATATTATATTATATTATATTATATTATATTATATTATATTATATTATATTATATTATATTATATTATATTATATTATATTATATTATATTATATTATATTATATTATATTATATTATATTATATTATATTATATTATATTATATTATATTATATTATATTATATTATATTATATTATATTATATTATATTATATTATATTATATTATATTATATTATATTATATTATATTATATTATATTATATTATATTATATTATATTATATTATATTATATTATATTATATTATATTATATTATATTATATTATATTATATTATATTATATTATATTATATTATATTATATTATATTATATTATATTATATTATATTATATTATATTATATTATATTATATTATATTATATTATATTATATTATATTATATTATATTATATTATATTATATTATATTATATTATATTATATTATATTATATTATATTATATTATATTATATTATATTATATTATATTATATTATATTATATTATATTATATTATATTATATTATAATTATATTATATTATATTATATTATATTATATTATATTATATTATATTATATTATATTATATTATATTATATTATATTATATTATATTATATTATATTATATTATATTATATTATATTATATTATATTATATTATATTATATTATATTATATTATATTATATTATATTATATTATATTATATTATATTATATTATATTATATTATATTATATTATATTATATTATATTATATTATATTATATTATATTATATTATTAATTATATTATATTATATTATATTATATTATATTATATTATATTATATTATATTATATTATATTATATTATATTATATTATATTATATTATATTATATTATATTATATTATATTATATTATATTATATTATATTATATTATATTATATTATATTATATATTATATTATATTATATTATATTATATTATATTATATTATATTATATTATATTATATTATATTATATTATATTATATTATATTATATTATATTATATTATATTATATTATATTATATTATATTATATTATATTATATTATATTATATTATATTATATTATATTATATTATATTATATTATATTATATTATATTAGGTCCTTACATATGAAATTGGCGTTTTGCCGTACTGGCAACTTTGATCTCAAATATCTTCTCTTTGGTTAGGAATTCCAAATTCAAATTTATACAGCTATTTACTTAAGTATTTGTGTTTCGAAAATTATAATTCATTTGTTTTTTCCTCAATTGTTTTTTTTCTTTGCGTCACTCAGTTTACAAAATGGAAAACTTGAAATATCGCTTTATTTACGAGTACGAGTTCCACCGTGGCACCAGTGCTGCAGAAACGGCTCGAAGGATTAATGATGTGTATGGCGACGGTGCCGCAAAAGAAAACACAGTGCGTTTTTGGTTCCAACGTTTTCGTTCTGGAAATTTCGACCTGCAGAACAAGCCTCGTGGAGAAAGTTGATAATGAAGAATTGAAGGCTATAGTGGAAGCGGATCCATCGCAAACCACGTCCGAGTTAGCTGCAGGCTGCGGTGTTAGTGATAAAACTGTTTTAATCCACTTGAAGCAAATTGGGAAGGTGAAAAAGCTTGAAAGATGGGTACCTCACGAATTGAGTGAAGCAAATCAACAAACGCGCGCCGGCACAATAATGAAGGGATTTTGAATCGAATCATTACCTGTGATGAAAAGTGGATCCTGTATGATAATCGGAAGCGCTCATCGCAATGGCTGAACCCTGCCGAACCAGCCAAACCATGCCCCAAGCGAAAATTGACTCCAAAAAAGTTACTTGTGAGCGTTTGGTGGACTAGTGCTGGTGTCGTTCACTACAGTTTTCTTAAATCTGGCCAGACGATTACGGCAGATGTCTATTGTCAGCAACTGCAAACCATGATGGAAAAGCTAGCTGCTAAACAACCGAGGCTGGTTAATCGCTCTAGGCCACTGCTGCTTCATGATAACGCTAGACCACACACTGCACAACAGACGGCTACCAAATTAGAAGAGCTTCAATTGGAATGTCTAAGACATCCACCGTACTCTCCGGACCTTGCCCCAACAGATTACTATTTTTTTCGAAATTTGGATAACTTCTTGCAAGGGAAAAAATTCAACTCCGATGGGGCAGTCCAAACCGACTTCAAAGATTTTATTGATTCCCGTCCGAATGGTTTTTTTAGTAAAGGGATCGATGAACTACCTATGAGATGGCAAAAGTGCATAGATAGCAATGGTACATACTTTGATTAAATAAATATATTATATTAAAAAAAATCAACTTTATGTTCCTCCCAAACAAAACGCCAATTTCATATGTAAGGACCTAATATTAGGTCCTTACATATGAAATTGGCGTTTTGCCGTACTGGCAACATTGATATCAAATATCTTCTCTTTGGTTAGGAATTCAAAATTCAAATTTATACAGCTATTTACTCAAGTATTTGTGTTTCGAAAAGTTTACAAAACAGTTTACAAATCAGTTTACAAATCAGTTTAAAAAAATCAGTTTACAAAATGGAAAACTTGAAATATCGCGTTATTTACGAGTACGAGTTCCACCGTGGCACCAGTGCTGCAGAAACGGCTCGAAGGATTAATGATGTGTATGGCGACGGTGCCGCAAAAGAAAACACAGTGCGTTTTTGGTTCCAACGTTTTCGTTCTGGAAATTTCGACCTGCAGAACAAGCCTCGTGGACGGCCGGAGACCAAAGTTGATAATGAAGAATTGAAGGCTATTGTGGAAGCGGATCCATCGCAAACCACGTCCGAGTTAGCTGCAGGCTGCGGTGTTAGTGATAAAACTGTTTTAATCCACTTGAAGCAAATTGGGAAGGTGAAAAAGCTTGAAAGGTGGGTACCTCACGAATTGAGTGAAGCAAATCAACAAACGCGCGTTGACTGCTGCGTTGCATTACTCAACCGGCACAATAATGAAGGGATTTTGAATCGAATCATTACCTGTGATGAAAAGTGGATCCTGTATGATAATCGGAAGCGCTCATCGCAATGGCTGAACCCTGCCGAACCAGCCAAACCATGCCCCAAGCGAAAATTGACTCCAAAAAAGTTACTTGTGAGCGTTTGGTGGACTAGTGCTGGTGTCGTTCACTACAGCTTTCTTAAATCTGGCCAGACGATTACGGCAGATGTCTATTGTCAGCAACTGCAAACCATGATGGAAAAGCTAGCTGCTAAACAACCGAGGCTGGTTAATCGCTCTAGGCCACTGCTGCTTCATGATAACGCTAGACCACACACTGCACAACAGACGGCTACCAAATTAGAAGAGCTTCAATTGGAATGTCTAAGACATCCACCGTACTCTCCGGACCTTGCCCCAACAGATTACTATTTTTTTCGAAATTTGGATAACTTCTTGCAAGGGAAAAAATTCAACTCCGATGGGGCAGTCCAAACCGACTTCAAAGATTTTATTGATTCCCGTCCGAATGGTTTTTTTTAGTAAAGGGATCGATGAACTACCTATGAGATGGCAAAAGTGCATAGATAGCAATGGTACATACTTTGATTAAATAAATATATTATATTAAAAAAAAAACAACTTTATGTTCCTCCCAAACAAAACGCCAATTTCATATGTAAGGACCTAATATTATATTATATTATATTATATTATATTATATTATATTATATTATATTATATTATATTATATTATATTATATTATATTATATTATATTATATTATATTATATTATATTATATTATATTATATTATATTATATTATATTATATTATATTATATTATATTATATTATATTATATTATATTATATTATATTATATTATATTATATTATATTATATTATATTATATTATATTATATTATATTATATTATATTATATTATATTATATTATATTATATTATATTATATTATATTATATTATATTATATTATATTATATTATATTATATTATATTATATTATATTATATTATATTATATTATATTATATTATATTATATTATATTATATTATATTATATTATATTATATTATATTATATTATATTATATTATATTATATTATATTATATTATATTATATTATATTATATTATATTATATTATATTATATTATATTATATTATATTATATTATATTATATTATATTATATTATATTATATTATATTATATTATATTATATTATATTATATTATATTATATTATATTATATTATATTATATTATATTATATTATATTATATTATATTATATTATATTATATTATATTATATTATATTATATTATATTATATTATATTATATTATATTATATTATATTATATTATATTATATTATATTATATTATTTTATAGTATATAAATTCAGCTCCTTCCACTTTTTTTTTTATTTGGCGTTCTGTAGGCCAACCACATTGCGAAATGAAGCACATTTCCATGGAATTAAATTTTTTTGAAGATTTTATAAATGAGTTATTGACAAACACAATGCTTAGTGCCCTGTTTATTTTATAACACGCTCACAAATGATTGGTTTTTGGGACTTCTAAATATTAATAAACTCCGGATTGTCTACACTTTCTAGTCTAATGATTCACAATTCACTTCCAGCATGGGACTACTGCTATTGTTTTATGTGGGTTTACGTTCGTAATAAGTAATTAAGTTTATTATATGTTTTTCACAAGTAAACTTAAAAAATCAACATTTAGGTGACAAATAAATTTCAATAAATATTAAAGTTCCTGTTTATTTACTTTCTTTCATCTTTATTCTATCCACAATAAACTTTACAAAGATTTAATGGAAAGACAATCCGTAGAATACACAATGTAAAAATATTTGGATAAAGAGAACCGCTTCATTATGTAAGGTATGTAATGAAGTGGTTTAATTTCTCATCATTTATGATAATTCACAATGCAAAATAAGAAATAAATATAATAAAGTCATACGAAATAAATATAATAAAGTCCAAATTAAATTACCTGTTGTTTTTTGCAAACTATGTTTATTTCTTGTCATGCGTAATAAATAAATAAATAAATAAAATAAAAAAATATGAGATCATATATTGGTGATGAAAGAATAGTAATGTGAAATACTGCGTTTTTGGTCAAACCTTTCAAATATGGTATCTTAATCAAAAATATATATTTAAAGAATAAGTAGATCAGAATGGAACTTCGTTAACCATATTGAAAGTAATGGCCAAACATAAATAATATTCCCTTTTATAAACGTCAAGTTTTTTAATATTTTCACTCTTAAATCCAACTTTTTCTGAATTACAATAATCAATAAACTTTAAATTTTAAATTAAACTGGATGATTTACTCCTACATTTGATAAAATATAATAAAGAGAGCTAATACAAAACATGACCAAAAATAATAAAGGAAACTAATACAAAACATGACAAACTAATAAAAAGGGAGCTAATACTAAACATGACAAAAATAATAAAGGGAGCTAATAAAAAACATGACAAACTAATAAAAAGGGAGCAAATACAAAACATGACAAAAATAATAAAGGGAGCTAATACAAAACATGACAAACTAATCAAAAGGGAGCTAATACAAAACATGACAAAATGATAAAAGATAATAAAGGGAACTAATACAAAACATGACAAACTA
This sequence comes from Odontocerum albicorne, assembly GCA_949825065.1. Taxonomy (NCBI): domain Eukaryota; kingdom Metazoa; phylum Arthropoda; class Insecta; order Trichoptera; family Odontoceridae; genus Odontocerum; species Odontocerum albicorne. The sequence continues at coordinate 44,840,027 of OX463844.1, read as the reverse complement.
ACAGTATGATTTTTTTTTTAAATGACAAATTAATAGTATGAACTAGGATGATTTGTGTAATTATACGAGTCGATATAATAAAAGTATTTTTTTTAATGTTTTTCCTAGAAAATTTAAGGTTTAAAACTTTAACAATCGATCTATAAGCGGAAAAGTTCCACAAGAAAAGAAGAAACGCAACATTCATTGGACGCGACAAAGATACTACTTTTAGTCAATCAAATTTATCTCGCAAAGGACAATCGAGAAATACATAGTATAAAGTTTCATCATCTATGCCACACTCGCAACCGGGATTCTCTATAATACCCATTCTGTAAAGATTACTAGCCACCACGTAGTGGCTCGTCCGCAGTATAAACTTAATGTTAGTTATAAAGGAAATATCTCATAAAAATCGTTGTTTTACAAAGCGTATTAAATTCGATGAATACTAACTACCTTGATCGTTGATGCACAGTTGATGCCATTTTCAAACTTGTAAAAAATCGAAAACACGCACAAAAGTAGATGTACTCAGTACAGAGAAACTTTTATAAGTGTCAAGCTATGACGCTGAAATTTGGAGGGAAGTGTCAATGATAGATGTGGTAACCTGACAAGAAAAAAAGAATTTCAATCAGGTGACTGACAACGCCACACGGTGGCCGGTCCTAAAACTTTTTTATCAAGGTAGTAACTTGGTGGAGTTATATAATATCAGACAATAAGTGTTCGAGACTGCTGTAAGTTAATTGAATTACTATACTCGTATGCGTGTCTTATTTCCTTTACACCTGTAGTTATATTCCCAACACAAATTATGGGAAATTGCAAGTTTCTTGGTTACTCCATTGGTTCTTAACCGGAAAGCTTGATAACTGCGGCCGAAGGGTATGTTGTTTCCCGGTCAGGCTTGTCAACGTATGAATAATTTTGATATGTTGAGGGGTATCATAGGAAAGAATGACGAATGAAGTATATAATGCATGTAGTAAAAATTATTGCAATTAAATTTATTGATATTTCGTATTAATTTTAGCCGAAATTGTGTGATACACATCGAGATGAGTTGACAACATTATTGAATTTTTTTTCTTTATAAATTTACTTCGCAAAAGTTGAGAATTTTCTCGTATCTAATGCTATTTTTTTAAACTTTAATATATTCAACATGTCTCGTCACCCTAACAAGTAACAGCCACTCTGTGTGTACTATTAGGTGTTAACATAAGTTGTGTCCGTTTTTTTCCAATTTAAAAATGAGCACCAAAAGTAAAACAAAATGGTAAAGGTTATACGTCATTCGAAAGAATATTTTATGCTCTACAAGATATTGTGTTTGCTTTTACGTTACATATATTATTTTATTTGATTACGAGCCTTCAAAATGGAATGTCAAGTAGACGAAAGTGAGCATTTTCGACACCTCCTTCTGTTCGCGTTCAATCGAGAGAATAAAGCTGCTCGCAATATTTGCAAAGTGTACGGTGAAGATGCTATGAATAAAAGGACAGCTCGTTAATGGTTTTTGCGTTTCAAAGACGGTAATTTTGACTTGAAAGACATGGAGCGTTCGGGACGACCATTGGACTTCGATGAAGACCGCTTAAACCATATTATTCATGAAGATCCCCTTCAAACATTTTTCATCACCATTTCCAAACCATTTTTCATCACCAGTAATGATGCGGTAAAAGAACCTTTGGTTGTGGCCATGCGTAGCTCGATTACGCGCGAGCAAACCAGCAGAAATTGTCGAACATTGATTTTTGTTGTTTTAACTCTAAACATGTGGAACCCAAGCGCCGAACTTCTGGACTTTTCCCATTGATTTAAGATGACGGTATACAGTCATGTGACTACAATTCAAGGTTTAAAGGGGATCTTCATGAATAATATGGTTTAAGCGGTCTTCATCGAAGTCCACAAGTCGTCCGGAACGCTCCATGTCTTTCAGGTCGAAATTACCGTCTTCGAAATGCAAAAACCATCGACGATCTGTCCTTTAATTCATAACATCTTCACCGTACACTTCGCAAATATCGCAAGCAGCTTTGGCAGCTTTATTCCCTCAATTGAACGCGAACAGAAGGAGGTGTCGAAAATGCTCACTTTCGTCTACTTGACATTCCATTTTGAAGGCTTTTAATCAAATAAAATAATATATGTAACGTAAAAGCAAACACAATATCTTATAGAACAGAATTTTTTTTTTCGAATGACGTATAACCTTTACCATTTTGTTTTACTTTTGGTGCTCATTTTTAAATTGGAAAAAAACGGACAGGACTTATGTTAACACCTTGTGTAACACTGCTAATAGTTCAGTTATTTATAGCGTTAGTTCAGAAAGGCGGCTGACATCTCTTAAATGTCAAAGGTCAAATGGCAGCCTGACCTCAATGTCAATTCGTACAAATAGGTATCAGTATCTCATTGTTTTCAATTTGCAAATATATTAATCCTAAATTATTTCAAATTAATTTAAATAATGTAATATTAAATTGAGTTGATACAAACAAATAAACAGCGAAACAAAAGTTATTAAGACATTAATATTTTGCACTGTATATATTTTCCCGAACAAGGACTGTAAAAAACTAAGCTAAGGGATCGTCATGTAACTTAAGGCGCAGTAGTGTGTACATAATTTGTCAACTGAAAAATATGATTTATCATTGATCAAAAGGGATATCCAAGCTCATAGTAAATTATCTTTTTCTATAAAGACAAGTTAGATAAATGGATGGGTTAAGGCGAGAGAAAAAAATACTCAAATTATGTGAATCTGACAATTGAAATGTGAATCTGTCAAAAAAATACTCAAATTATGTGAATCTGGGTTACTCCAATTATGTGAATTCTCAAATTATGTGAATCTAGATGGGTTAAGGCGAGAGAAAATACTCAAATTATGTGAATCTGGATGGGTTAAGGCGATGGGTTAAGATACTCAAATTATGATGCGAATGAATCTGGATGGGTTAAAGCGAGGGTTAAGATGCTCAAATTATGAGGCGAGGGAAAATACTCAAATTATGTAAATCTGGATGGGTTAAGGCGTATGAGTTAAGATACTCAAATTATGATGCGAGAGAATTTGGATGGGTTAAAGCGATGGGTTAAGATACTCAAATTATGATGCGAGGGAAAATACTCAAATTATGTGAATCCGAGTGGGTTAAGGCGATGAGTTAAGATACTCAAATTATGATGCGAGAGAATCTGGATGGGTTAAAGCGATGGGTTAAGATACTCAAATTATGAGGCGAGGGAAAATACTCAAATTATGTGAATCTGGATGGGTTAAGGCGATGGGTTAAGGTTAAACATATTCAAATTATGTGAATCTGGATGGGTTAAAGCGAGAGAAAAAAATACTCAAATTATGTGAATTTGTCAATTGAAAAATATGATTCATCTTTGATCAAAATGGGTATCCAATCACCATAGTAAATTATCTTCTTCTATAAAGACAAGTCAGATAAATGGGTGGGTTAAGGCGAGAGAAAAAAATACTCAAATTATGTGAATCTATCAATTGAAATAATTTGTCAATTGAAAAATATGATTCATCTTTGATCAAAATGGATATCCAATCATCATAGTAAATTATCTTTTTCTATAAAGACAAGTTAGGTAAATGGATGGGTTAAGGCGAGAGAAAAAAATACTCAAATTATGTGAATCTGTCAATTGAAATAATTTGTCAATTGAAAAATATGATTCATCTTTGATCAAAATGGGTATCCAATCACCATAGTAAATTATCTTCTTCTATAAAGACAAGTTAGGTAAATGGATGGGTTAAGGCGAGAGAAAAAAATACTCAAATTATGTGAATCTGTCAATTGAAATAATTTGTCAATTGAAAAATATGATTCATCTTTGATCAAAATGGATATCCAATCATCATAGTAAATTATCTTCTTCTATAAAGACAAGTTAGATAAATGGATGGGTCAAGGCGAGAGGAAAAAATACTCAAATTATATGAATCTGGGTTTTTTGCTTGTCATTTGTCGTGACCAAAGTAAAGAAAGCTTTTCCTTGCATCTTAAATAGATCATTGCAATAGATTATTCAATACCACCAAATGTTTTGACCCCCCACTGAGGTCATTACACTTAACAACAAGATATCGACTTGAAAAGAAAATACAGAACTTTGTTTCATTTTCATCGTTTCTCAGTTTAGATCGTCTAGAACAAAGATTGAAAACTATTTGTCGACGGGCCAAAACCAGCTCGCCGATATATCTGAAAATGTTAATAAAAAATCCTTTAAATAAAGCAAATTAATAGTTTATTAAATTGTTATAAAACTTTGAGTTCTTCCTGGTGTTCACTTATGAGTATATTAAAATAATAAACATATCACCAAAAAAACAGATAAAAAAAGAACACTGTTTTCTATTTAATTTCTAGAAGTTGTTTGCTAATAAATTTGTTAAATTGAAGTGTTGAAACCAATATTATATGTACACTAGAGGATACGATTTGGGAGTGTGACTCAGAATTGCTAATATTAAGTTAGCTGTTACCGAGTACTGTTCGTTGTTGAATGAAGCTATGTACATTATAAGTGTTATGTTAAAATCAATTTGAGTGCCATAGCTCCAGATTTCAACGCATATAGCCCCACCAGAGATTTGACGCCAAGAGGCTTTAAAAAACTCCTTCACAGTGTTCGAAATCACAGTGTTATTTCTGGTTTAAGTATAAGAATCTTAAAAATCGGTCTGCAGATAAGCATTGGTGGAAAGCTAGGACAAATGATGTGAGAAATGTCTCATTCTTTGAAAATACAACGAAAACTTTTAAACTGGCTTAATTCTTTAGAAAATGCAATAGTATGCTCTGAATTGACTGCATGGTCATGGTCGTTTATATATAAATGATGTTTGTTGTCGTCGTTGCTGGGCCTCCTAGTTGAAGATCTAATAGCCATTGTAATGTTAATTAAGTTGAAAAGCAAAGTAGTACCGTGAAGTTTGTTTTTTAAGTTAGTGAGTCGTTGGACACTAGCAAAGTCACCGGCCACACCGCTGTACTAGATCCGATGTCATACTTGAAGTGAAACGATCGGAGTACACTGACATGTTTTTTTTTTCCTTTTTTTGATGAATAGTTCGAACCAGCAACTTTCCGCATGGAAGTCCTGTGCGTTTTCGTGTGGCGATGCACCTCATAAAAGGGCTCGTAAAGATTGCCTTTAGAGAGTTTATATCGTTGACCACTCATCAGCTACTCAATATACGGATATCAACGGGTTGTCAGATAAGGGGATGATTTGAGAAAAATATAGAGATAGGGAGTGCGTCTTAGGTGTGTTAATAACTGCATGTTGTCTGACTTTATATTGTGTATATTAATGTTTTTTATATGTTTCATAAGCTTAATAATTTAGCCATCTCTGTTATTTCCGAAATTATCAAATTTAAAGTCACAGTTTAACATAAATAGACACGAGCTAAATTATTTTTTTAATAATTGAAACACCTTCCTTAAAAATATCACTGGCGTGGCTACATCAGCAATATTTATTTTACTCTGCCACTAGGAAAGGTTCCTCACGCCTGATCTAAAATAATAGACAAGATGAATACGAATCAAGAGAATTTAATTCATGTAAAACAGAAGTTCCTTGGACGCGTACAGAATGTGGAATTAGATATTCAAACTCGTAAAATATTTGAAATGTAAATTTAGATTTGTGGTAGCCAAGCGGTTTTGAAATAGACGTTAAATTTATTTAGTAGACAAATTTTAATATATTTAAATTTAATTAATTATAATAATCAACAGTTAATTTTAAAAGTGCTATTTAATATTGAAATATCACCAAAAGACAGTTTCTATTTATTTATAAGGTCAAAATACTAGGCGTATCCAGAAAGTAAGTGTACTGAGGCTCTCACGACCGGATGGATTTTATTTTCGACATGTTGGCTACACTTCCGTGTAGCCTGACCCTTCCCCTCCGCAACGAGACCGGTTCGAGGTCAGTACGTTGAGAAGTGTTGACGCAACAACACGTTTCGTGAAAAATGTCAATCCAATCTCCCGCCAAGTGCAAAATAAATAATGCCGGGCAAGAGTTTTTGAGGCGCTGCAAACTCCATGGAGATGAATTTCTCCGCTCCATCGTTACTGGAGATGAAACTTGGGTTGCACACTACACGCCTGAAACCAAAAGGCAGTCTCAACAGTGGCGTCACACCTTTTCACCCTCCGCCAAAAAGTTCAAAACCACAATTTCAGCCAAGAAAATCATGGCATCCGTGTTTTGGGACTGTCAAGGCATAATTTTAATTGAATATATGCCTCAAGAGGAGACCATCAACTCTGCAAGATACTGTGAGACCCAAAAAAAATTGCGGAGGGCGATTCAGAACAAGAGGAGAGGCATGCTGACAAAAGGAGTCTGCCTGCTGCACGACAATGCCAGACCACACACGGCCAACGCCACGAAGGAACTGCTCGCCTCGTTTAAATGGGATGTCTTGAACCATCCCGCGCATTCCCCTGACCTAGCACCTTCAGATTACTATCTCTTTACCTCCCTGAAGCTGCACATGGGTGGAAAAAGGTTTTCAACCGACGAGGAGGTAAAGGAGGAGGGGGAGAAGTGGACGGAGGGGTTGTCGGGAAACTACTTCGAAGAAGGCATCAAAAAGTTGATACCCCGCGTCACCACCAGCATTGAGAGGAATGGCGACTATGTCGAAATATAGCTTACATATGTACTACGGTAACCACGTAATTTTTTTGTTTAAATAAAAAAAATTGTAACCTACAAAAATTCAGTACACTAACTTTCTGGATATGCCTCGTACATTGTTTATATAAAAAAAATGATTTAAATACTAGGTTATTTATAATGAGTTACCGTTTCAGTTTCAACAATGCTGCTTTTAATGTTTGTGGATATATCAAAATACTTACGATAAGTTCAAAAAGGCGTGTTTAAAAAAACCAGAGGGATTTTAAGGAGTCCGAGTTAAGAGTTTGTTGACGAAATTTTCGTTACTTTCCCCCGTGCGTGGAAGTATCGCTGAATTACGACAAATGGCAGGTTGCGTGCTACCCCAATGACTATCAACTTCAATGTTGGATTAATGTCGCCTAAGGCAATGTTGTTTCTCAATTGCGTTGTTCAAAATATCCACATCACTAATAATGCGAATTTATTAGCAATACGAACAGTCAGAGGCACTCTAAATTCAACTCCTTCGCGCGCTTGATTTTAGAGAGGCAATAAGATTCCCTTTAAAATAAAATTAAGCTCTCTTTTGGTGATATTTCAGTATTTAATACCACTTAACAACTTTACTTTTGATTCATATTATAATTAAAATTTAAATGGATATCAATTAATCTTCAAAATTAATTAAACTGATTTAATACAATGTTTTTGAAAACCACAGTATGGAATACCAGCCGTTGTAGGAGTAACAACACAAGTGTTCACTGACGCGTTATTGCACAATAATCTCACGTCTCGTGACAGTTTTCCTTGACATTTTGTTTTTATTGCATCCTTTAGGACGCATAATATTCACCAGTAACCGTTGTGTTTCTCTCTTTGAAGTAAATCGGTATAATTCCCTAACAACATAAAAAAATGTTGCCATAATTTTTGTTTGACTTTAAGTCAGTCACCTTAGCATTTTTGGGCCGTGACGATCTCAGACGGTACCACTCCATTGAATCCTTTTTTTTATAGTGGATTATAGCACAAAGTCATAGGTCAATTCTCAGTTCAAATATAGATTGAAATAAAATTTAAAAAATATGAAGTAGCACGCTTAAGTTGTTTCTTAAAGAAATATTATGTTACCTCAAATTAATTAATTCATTCGTATTTTACTTCTCAGCATACAATTTTGCATTGATGATCTGGCATGCTGAAAATTTTGCTACATTGACAGATAACTGGTTTAACTGGAAACCTTTTTTTAAACGATTAGACCTATGATCATAAATTATTCGAACAAAAGAGAATATTTTTATCAATTAGACTAAAAAGGTCGTCGAAAATTCATTGATTCTCATGCATTTAAGGAAAAATGCCACGATATCAATTAGCGAAAACGATTGAAATTTCATTTTACCAACTTGAGTTATATTAAGTGACTAACCGCGTGGCTTAGTTGATAAGACGCTTGATTTCCAGCCCGGGGTTGACGGGTTTAATTCCTGTTGGTACCAAGATTTTTTTAAAAAGGGGGCTTGTTTGATTCTTACTTATGGCTTGTTTAATAACTTGCTGGTTAGTTGAAATATATTGTCACATAAAAATAAAACTTCGGGGGTATACTGTATACAACAAAAGTGAAATGACAGTTCCGATCACTTCGACAACACCAGATCTTTATCCTGTCAGCCTTGATCGTTGTTACTGTGATGACATTGTGGCTTCCCCTCTACAGGTATTTTTCCGAACAACTCACGAAGCACAGTGGTCTGATCATGAGGGGCAGCATTGATTGAGTATTGCCATACTTGTGTTGTGATAGATGTGGTGACAATGAAATCGATCATTAATTTTATTTCACCATCGAAGAACATTATAAATTGATTTCATCATTCAACACGTCGTTGCTTTTGGACAGCACTAGAGAGTTTTGGACTCCATCGTGCGATCACCTCATTTATGTATGATTATGGTATACAATTCGTGGAAGCCTTGGTGTTACATACATCAACAGCAAGATGAAGGAGAGGCGATTGAGATGGTATGGGCACGTTGGACGCAGAACACCCGATCACAATGTGAACCAGGCAATCTCCATGGATCTTCCTCGAATAACAACCAGAGGAAGACCAAAGAAATCATGGGTGGTGCAAAAAGATAACCTGACGCAGAGGCACGTTCTGGGGGACGTAGTCTGGGACAGAAAAGCATACAACCTGAGGACGAGGAGAGTTTACCCCAGTTTTCGTAGACAATGAGTTGGGATGGAGCCAGGGAGAAGAATGGTATACAATTCGAGGCACTATGATATTGGAAAGCCCATATTTGGTTGCTTTTATTTTTTTTGTATTTAAGTGCTATTTTAGAAAGAATCACTTGCACTAATGCAACTGTTTCTGAAGTGAGTCATTCAACTGGTCGGCTTTGACGAGGGTTATATTCAATTTATGCTCTACCTAAGTGAAACTGTTTGGCCTAATATTTCCCTGTGAAATATGACATTAAAGAATCTCTGTGGATACTATCGAAACATAGTCGTTTAATTTTTGCCGAGTTTTTTTCTTTCTTTGGAAAGAAACTTAATAACCTCCCAATATTCGATTTTTTATATTTCAAAATGTAACGAAACTACTCATCTTTTACCGTCTATAGTTGAGGATTTAACTATAAAGTTTTTACTGTTATATCACCTGTCTATGCGATGAGTGTGGTCAGCATGGTACATGTCAAAACACACTCTAACTAGTTAAGTCCAACACATGTAGATGTTAGTGGTATTTGGGGTTGTGGTCATATGGAATTATCCAGAATATCGGTCATATGGTGAATTAGAGTTCAATATGGAGAAGAGTCATGAGACTATTTCTAAGGCTGTATCATGGATGAGAACCCTGAATATCCGGCTGTAAGATAGAAACTATACGAGACAAGAAGACATTCATTAAGTTTTAGTTATTTTGTCACTGCATATTTTTACAAACCATTTTTCATCACCAGTAATGATGCGGTAAAGGAACCTTTGCTTGTGACCATGCTTAGCTCGATAACGCGCGAGCAAACCAGCAGAAATGGTCGAGCATTAATTTTTATTGTTTTCACTCTAAACATGTGGAACCCAAGCGCCGAACTTCTGGAATTTTCCCATTGATTTAAGATGGTGGTATACAGTTATGTGACTACAATTCATCTGCTCAGCTAATTCTACGGTGGTTTGAAGGGGATCTTCATGAATAATATGGTTTAAGCGGTCAATTATTTTGTCACTGCATATTTTTACAAATACGATAGCACATAACCTTCACTAAGGGTGGCCCTTACTTTTAATTAAAAATATTTAAAATATATATTACATACCTATAGTTTCAGCTTCAGATAACAACTATATAGAAAATAAAAGATTTCTTATGAAATTCAGTTACTTAACATAACATATCACAAAGTGTATGTTTTTGACTTATGTTCATGAGGAAATTTAAAAGTATGAATGTTTCTAGAAATGTTTGTTTGGTATAATTATTCTTTGAAATTTTACTTTTATAGGAATATATTAGCTGCTTTTTATAATTTAAAAGTAAATTTAATTTCAATTTGTCAATAGCCTTTTCAGAGAAGTAGTAAAAATAATTTATTATATTACATAAAGGAAAATTTTTAAAAGTGGGGAATTTTCATTTCTTTGTTTTTGTTATATAACATATACTCGTATGTAAGTGTTAACATGAATGCTTTTCTGAACTGTTAAATACTATGTAGCATTTTATTTAACATATTGCACTCTCAGAAAAGCATACGCCGACCTCTTGAGATGATCCAATCAAACAGGTTAAGTTATTTTGATCGAAATTTCTAAGTGGAGGTTGCTATCGTATGGAATAAACTTTTTCATGACTATCAAAAAACTAAAGATGTCTCAAGATAACTCTTTTCAGAAATCTTTCAATGTTATGGTGCTACGTTGGTGGATTTTTTGTTACTCAATGGGGTAAAACGTAATTAAATTAACACAATTTTACTTATATCGGAATATTATATAATTTTTTACAGTTAGTGTTAAGAGAAAAATTACCTTATTTTATATAGACAAATTTTACACTTTGTAAGTAATAAAGGAGAGGCTCGCGTACTTTAGGAAGCATACATGTATAAATAAAGAGTGAAGAATTTAAAAAAAATACACATATAACCTCTTAAGAGCCCAGACTTATATGAGTCATCATAAAGCCCAAGTCTGAGCTTAAAAATATTTTTCAGTGAATAAAAACAGAAATGCACAAATAAAAAAATATTTTTGTTAGTTTTGAGAGAAAATAATGTACGAATTCTTGAATATGTCAGGGTTGTCATACCACTAACACTTAAGTTCTATTTTAGATAATCTTTACTCTCTAGGTAACATATTTTACAAATTAATCTATATTGTCCCTATTATTATAAATCAACGCGTACGTGCGACAAAAACGTCTAAAATATTATAATGACATTGCTCGATCGTTTTTGTCGGTAGACCTTAACAACACGTTTGAAAAACACATAATTCTATTTTCCGCTCCTAATTACTATCAATTGTATTTTATTTTGCAGTTTACTCCTGACACGTTTAGTATTTAATATGGAAGAAATTAATATAATGGCAAAACAACCGAAGTGGCGAATGATGTATGTCGAGATTAGAAAGTCTGCCACTCTGTCGTCTCTGCCTACCCAGATAGAGAAATAGCGTGATGGTATGTATGATTTATTTAACCTTAAAATTAGATATACGATATTTACTTTTCTTTTCACCTTTTCAGCTACCATGACTCTGAAACATTATTTATCAAATATTTTCGTTAAAATTTTGACAAAGATTCTTTTTTTTATTTGATAAAATAATCCATTATTAAAAAATTGACTCATAATAAAATTAACTGTAAACTTTTACAATTATTTTAAGCTAAATTAATTTTAATTTCCTCCATGTATTTTTATTTTAAATAATCTTAATATTTGGTTTCTTGTAATAAGTAAACACTAAAATGTAGCTAGATAACAATTTTTACAACTAATTATTTATTTACCACAAACATGTTCACTCGTTCAGAGGCTATTTGCATTAATATTATTTGCTTTGATCGATTTTCACTATCCATTAACACTACAGTGCTATCATCACGCAACGTTCCACAATCATTTCCTTTCGACATTTGTTGCCAAAATCATTTTAATTCATTATGTTTATTTTGATTGTACGAAGGTTGCTACTTAAATTTTGAGACATACAAGTTAAAACAAACATTTATCATCGAAAATGACTTTATTGTTTTTTAAAATACTCTCCATGAAGATCAATACACTTTTGCATGCGTTTGAACCAATTTTCGAAGCACTTTTTCCACTCCGAATGAGGTAACTTCAAAACATGGGTTTTGAACGCATCAACCGCTTCCTCAGGCGTCGAAAAACGTTGACTTCGCAATTTATTTTTGATGTTCGGGAATAAAAAGAAGTCATTGGGTGCCAAATCAGGGCTGTACGGCGGATGACCCATCAATTTGATGTTTTGAGTGCTAAAAAAGTCACTTGTTTGAGCCGATGTCTGAGAGCTCGCATTGTCGTGGTGGAGAATGATCCGTCTTCGGCGGTTGGTTTTCCTTATTTTTTCGAACACTTCTGGCAAACAAATGGTGGTGTACCATTCAGAATTGACCGTACGACGTTCCACTAAAGACACTGGCAACATGACCATTTATACCGAAGAAACAAGCCACCATTTGCTTCGAAGTGCTTCGTGCGCGAACAACTTTTGTTGGATTTGGCTCGTCTTGAAAGACCCATACAGTCAATTGCTGTTTAGTTTCTGGCTCATATGCATAGATCCATGATTTATCGCCTGTCACGATCTTATAGACGTCTTTTGAAGCACTTTTCAAGATTTCTTTGGACCAATCGACACGAGCCTTTTTTGAGCGATTGTCAAATTATGCGATATCCAACGCGAACAAATCTTTTTGGCGGCCAAATGTTCATGCAATATTGAATGTATGCAAGTAGAACTAATGCCCAAACATTCCTCAATATTAATTCACGCACAGCGTCGATGTTTTCTGGCCCAACAACCGATTTTGGACGACCTTCACAAAATTCATCTTGGAGCGAATAACGACCACGATTGAATTCGGAAAACCAGCAAAACACAGTGCCCTGGGATGTTGCTTTATCACCAAAAGTCGAAACGATCGGTCCACTGTTGTTGAGTTAGTCTATGTCGAAAATCATAAAAAATCATCGCACGAAAATATTCACGATTTCATTCCATTTTTGGCCGAGATGAATTTTTTTTAAGTTACTGTCAACAACACAAATAGCACTTATATGACAACACTTTCTGAGCACGTATACCATTAAAAACGTCAAACTTTACGATGCAGATTTGACGTATCTACACTGGTGTTGCCATATTTCAAAACTTAAGTAGCAACCCTCGTATATTAATCGTGATGTAACATATAAACGGCTGTTTATAGTATAAAAAAACTCTGTTGAAATTATTTTTTTTGCGTACCTGTGCAATATTTTTTTTTATGATTTTTATATAAAAATATCCATATTATTCCTGAGTATACGATCCGCCCCTACACAAGTACAAAAACACATTTGACGTGATCGAAATAACCATAAACCGTGATCGAAATGAATTCGTTATTTACGTGACTGAAAGAATGTTTATTCATTGACGATGAAAAGAAATATAAAATGTGAGTGGTGATTAGAAAATGCACAGGAATACTTCTTGGCAAGCCGCTCGCCCGTTGCACTGACACGATGGGTGCATTGTGCATAGTTACTTGTACCCTACCGCTGTACTACCTCCATAGCTACAATACCTCCACAGAGTGTCGGACATTGAAGAATCGATAACACGCCAATGCAGTCAAATTTTAACAAGAGGTTATTCTCTATCAATGCAAGAAAAAAACAATCCGAAGTTAAGAGAGAATAAAAAAAATTCGATGTTTTCTGGCGCAAAATGCTGAAAATGGGAAATTCATAATAAACAATGGAGTTATATAGAAAGTAGGATATACATATTTTGAAACTGTTATATAGATAAGCATTTAAAATTGAATAATTATACTAAATTTGTAACTGACCATGGCAAAAAGAAAGGTTTTTTTTTGTACAACCAGAAATTGTTCTACATTTATAGTGCCACATCAAAATTATAAAGGGTCTTTCAAATTGAGCGGTTTTTTTATTCTTGGATAAAACACAGATGGCGTCGTAAACTTGCCTGGGTCTTGTGACATTTGAAAAGTGTAATGTAAGACATTTATAAAAATGGAGTCGTATGCAATACGACAACGCGTTCAAATCGTTGAATTATTATGTGTATTGTAATCTCTGGAAACGGTGATGTTAAATGGCCACCTAGATCATGTGTTCTGACACTATTGGACTATTTTCTCTGGGGTTACGTGAAAAACCAGGTCTATAAGAATGACCCCCAATCAACTTCTGAGCTGAAGGACGAAATTATTCGCGTTATTGGTGAGTTAGAACCGCAATTAGGCCAAACTGTTATCGAAAATTTTGACAAAAAAGTGGACATCTGTGGAGCTGCAACAGGTGGATGTTTGGCGGATATTGTTTTTTTTTGTGTTTTAATGTCACATATTATAATACAATGACAAGTTAAAAGTTTTTTGAAATCAAAGCAAATTGTGTGTTTTATTCAAGATTAAAAAAAAATTATTAAAAAAACCGCTCAATTTGAAAGACCCTTAAGTTCAAGGGGTTTCTTTCAGAACAATGAAATTTTGAAAAATCAATTTGACGAATAAATCCCTTTTAGTTAACTTTTATAAGAAGGAACACTTTTTGATATATATTTTAATATCCAATTCCCTCATGTTGGTGTGAAACGACCTCCATGTCCTTGTTAATAAGACGTTTGACTCCTAATTCAGGAATTATAGATTCGATTCCCCACATTTTTAAATAAGGTATCCAGTCTAGTAAACACTTAAGACCTATTTAATATATTTTGATTGCTTGAAAGATATTACCACATTGAAATAAATATGTAAGGTTATACTACACACAGTAAAAAATGTATACAGTAAATACTATTGTCACATGGCAATAAACTCACCAGATTGTTGTGTACAGCGACAGTGGAATACAATTTAACATAATACACTTAAAATATAAGTTATTAGAAGATCACGTAATAAATCATTTATAGATTAATCTAAGCCTTTAATTTTGATTAAAAATTTCATCTCCAATGTCCATAAAGAAAGACACTAAGTGTGATCACATAAACAATGCATTATGCAATAAAGAAGTTCATTAATAAATATCCTTATATATTGACCCAAAAATGTGTTCACTGATTTGTACCAGGTTCCAGACGAGTAATTTTTCTGCAACCCTTCTAATAATACAACCCTTTTCAAGATTATATCGATTAGTTACATAATAACACCATTAAAATTGATCAAATTTCTAGTTCAGGCAGAAACTGTAATGCATGTCTGGTGAGGCTTCATGTCATGGAAATACGAAATACGGTAATTTCGACCCGAAAGACATGGAGCGTTCCGGACGACCAGTGGATTTCGATGAAGACCGCTTAAACCATATTATTCATGAAAATACCCTTCAAACATTTACCATCACCATTTTTTTTTTCATCACGATTTTCAAACCATTTTTCATCACCAGTAATGATGCGGTAAAGGAACCTTTGCTTATAGCCATGCGTAGCTCGATGACGCGCGAGATAACCAGCAGAAATTGTCGAACGTCGATTTTTGTTGTTTTCACTCAAAATATGTGGAACCCAAACGCCGAACTTCTGAACTTTTCCCATTGATTTAAGATAGCGGTATACTGTCATGTGACTACAATTTACTCAGCCAATTATATGGTGGTTTGAAGGGGATCTTCATGAATAATATGGTTTAAGCGGTCCTAGTCGAAGCTCACTGGTCGTCCGGAACGCTCCATGTTTTTCGGGTCGAAATTACCGTCTTTGAAACGCAAAAACCATCGACGAGCTGTCCTTTCATTCATAACATCTTCACCGTACACTTGAATATCGCGAGCACCTTTGACAGCTTTATTCCCTCGATTGAACGCAAACAGAAGGAGGTGTCGAAAATGCTCACTTTTGTTTACTTGACATTCCATTTTAATGGCTTGTAATCAAATAAAATAATATGTAACGTAAAAGTAAACACAATATCTTGTAGAACAGAAAATTTTCTTTAGAATGACGTATAACATTTACCATTTAGTTTTACTTTTGGTGCTCATTTTTAAATTGGAAAAAAAAACGGACACAACTTATGTTAACATCCAATATGTATCAAGAGAAAGTCTACTTGCAGAACCTGTAAATCAGGAATGAAAACAATCTGAAAATATCGAATGAGAACATTAAGAAAGAAAATGCATTGTCAGAAAATGCAGTGCCTAAGATGAATAAATGAGCATTTTAATTATTTGGCTACATATACATAATGAGTAGGGAAAGATTAACAAAAAGTATGTAAATAAACAACCAATGATTGAAGAAATACAAACAAAACAAATATGCAGTGCAAATGTGAATAAAAATTGTGGTCAAGGAAGATGAAGGAAAGTTTGTTGAAATCAAGGATGTGATTTTTTAAAAGAAGGAATTATTAAGTCTGAGAAATTTTATTGAAAAGGTGTATGTATTAAGACGAGGCGAAATATGTGTATCGCGATTGGAAAGTTTAGTGATCTGTCCTTTCTGCTTACTCCGAAAACGTGTGATGGTATGAATCTATACGATTAGTAAAGAAGGTATAAAAAGACCAAGAATAACGTGACATGACCAAATTTCTCACATTTTAAAATAATAAAAAAAAATGTTTTTTTTTATTCACCACTGTTTTATATCTCACTGTGAGTTCACAATTTGTTTCAAAGTTCACTATCGGTGAAGTTGAACTCAATTATACCTAAAATATTTTTTTTTCTAATTGTAAAAGACACATGGGAGAAGTAGGGTAGTAGGTAGGCGTCAAAAGGATGGCTTTTACTATAAACGGAAAATATATTATGCAATCATTTAGACTATTATTCAAATTAAGTTGATTGTTTATAAAGCTAAGAATTAATAAAATGCCTTTTGTATAGCTTTTTTTAAAAAGTTTAATATTTTAGACATAATTTAGTCCAACTTCATCTGACGAGAAGGATGGAGGTTTTAAAAATCGGTTAGAAGCTCAAATAAGTTCAGTTAACAGTGGGGAATACAAAATTTAAAAAAATGTGTTTTATTTATTTTATTAAACATTTATAAACATGACATCACAAAGTGAAACGAACGTCTTTTCGACGATTCAATAATACAAAAAATCTTTATGTTATAAAAATATGCATGACAAGATGTATGGATATGTAAAAATGTGTGCCTTCCTCAAAAAGAACATGGCGTAATGGTCATAATGACGAGTATACTAAAACATTCAGAAGGAAAATGAAACTGATTTTGAACTCGTTAGAAATTTAACTCGGTATTTTAGATAGCCATGTTAGTACGTCAAGGTGACTAGCGAAGGGCAGGAATTAATTTTTTTATTTCATAATTGAGAAATATTCAAAATCATATTTTGTTGGATATTAAATAATTGAAAATAATTTTCACCTGTTAAAGGTCAGATGACAATTTTTTTTGCAATAAATTTCTCAACAATAAAATGAATATTTTACCCAGTATATATAAGTACCAAAATTTAAATACCACATTTTTTTCAGAGTTGGATGATTTTAATGAAATTCCTAAGAAAAAAAATTGGAGTTTAAAGTTCTCAAGGGAATATTGACCTCACTTAGAATACGTAACAATTCACGCAAAGGAAAAAAAACGTTAAAGATTCTAATCACTTACGAAAGGGAAGAGACCTCTATTGAATATTCGTTTGAGAAAGTTAGAATTTCGAGACTCGCGTTGAATTTTCTATATCACTTTAAAGATGATGAACACCACAGCATTTCAATTTATAATGAGAATAGTAAATACTTTTATGTATATACGATGTTTGGTTTATTTATGAAAAATATATTGGCACCATCACGCTATTTCCCTGTTAAGGTAGGCAGAGAGAACATAGTGCCAGGAATTACTATTCCGACACACATTCTTCACTCCTTGCAAATCTATACACCTTCTACGATTTCTCTGACTTTCTATGTTTCCATCTTTCAAAATATCATTCAGTTGATCCAACAATAATTTCCTTGATCTTCCTCTACCACACCTTCTTCTCATAATTGCACTATGTATTATACATTTTCTTTCCTCTTTTTTATTTTTATGGCATTCATCCATTAACCTTTCCTTCCCTGTGTTGGGTATCTTCTACACGTTGCTTCTAATAACCATCAATATCTCTATAAATATAATAAATGCAAGGTTAAGATTTTAGGTATTCCTCCATAATATATTTACGCATTGATTTAAAATATAATATAAATAATAATCAGAATTTGTCGACTACATCGAGGTGTTTTGTAAAGATCGAAAACAAATTCGCATTTAAACGCGGCGAGTGCCTCGTCTTGACGATAGGTGAATAGTATGCGGGAAGCGCGACACCATATTCGCATCTCACTCTTGCATACTAGACTGAATTGCGAGGAGCTGAACTGTCTCAACGTCGCAAGGAAAGGCGTATGCGCCGGGGTATGTGACTGACGTTCTGCGTCACTAGT
Organism: Odontocerum albicorne; assembly: GCA_949825065.1. Classification (NCBI taxonomy): domain Eukaryota; kingdom Metazoa; phylum Arthropoda; class Insecta; order Trichoptera; family Odontoceridae; genus Odontocerum; species Odontocerum albicorne. The sequence goes on along the minus strand of OX463844.1, from coordinate 44,821,616 downwards.
TGCCTCTAGGCTTGCAAATAGGTTAGACGTACGCCCGTTCCGTGAGCGTTTTTTAATGTTTTCAGATGGTTTTTTAATGTTTTTAGCAAATAAATCTCAATTATTATAATTTTTAACTTCAATTATAATTAATTAAGGGGATTATCTATGAATGTTCTTATTTTTCCGATTTAAAATCGCAAATTTTTTATTGCGTACTCACTACCCAACACCGTAACACGCGTATTATTTTTATCACCGTAAGGGAAGGGTTAAGGGTGTTCTTCAATATTATATAGCCATAAAAAAAAAGAATATTAGAAATGTCAACACTTATAAATTCAAATGAATTAATTATTTTCACTTATTTCATGAAATAAAAAAATATATATTTTATGATACTCGAAAATGAAAAAAATATTGCTTTAGATCAAGAGTTTCTAAAATGGTCGATTTAATTTTTCTTGGGGTCGTTAGTTTCAATAAAAAAATTTGGGGGTCGACGACAGCAAAAATAGACCCCCTTACTACTGCTATTTGTTTGTTACTTCAAAATATTTATGATTCCAAAAGGGACCTAATTAAGAAGTAAAATAATTAAAAAAAAAAACACTTTTTTGATAAAAACACATTACACACCAAACTTGTGAACGAAAAAGTAAAATGTGTAATTAAAAGAGTTAATTTTTTTGCTTTAATTTTCGTCAGCGCAAATTTCAATATTAAATGTTGCACAATATAATGCAATAATCTGTAGTCCTTTTATCTTGTTCAAACCCTAATTACAAGTGATTAAAATGAAAAGTTTGATATCTAGTGAAATATTTAATATCGAGTACTGTATAAACTTATTAATTTGAGTATGTACTATAAAGTAAATGACTAGGGGGTCGACGGTTTAAAAAGTTTTTGATAAAGGGGTCTGCGGCCGAAAACTGTTTGGGAGCTCTTGTTTTAGATTAAGATTATAACTAGGACATTAAAATAAAAATAAGAAAAATAATCCGCAAAATTAAATAACTGTATATACACACATACAATCACGCCAGAATGCTAAACTTTCCTATTACGATACAAATATTTAGCCTCTTCTACATCTATATCTTTTCTCATACAACTACTAGCATTTCTCTGACTTTCTTAGTTTTCTTATTTCAAAATATCATTCACTTGATTCAACCATAGTTTACTTATTTTGCAGTGGAAAATCAAAAACTGAAAAAGAAAATTAAAATAAGGAAAAATTTATAAGAGCTATGGTTAAAAAAAAAACATTATTCTAGCCATCCTTCTTCAGACGACAACGAGAAATATGTGAATTTTTAACACGTGAGATTTTGTACGACATTGACCAAAACGCATACAATATAATTAAGTTATCGAAATTACTCGTAAATCCAAAGTTAAATTATAATACCAAGAATGTATTTAAATAGATGTTTGAAAAATAAAGTCCTTTGAACGTTGATCTTGTCTCCCATTCATTGGACCAATCATCTGAGTGGGAGTTTGTGGTGTATGTCACTTTCCCATAAGACTTGAAAAAATCGCTATCTTAAAAAGCTCTAGAGAAATATAATGAAAAAAATTGGGTAAAAAGAGGCCATCTTTCAACAAATCATATTTTTTTTTTAAATTTGGTTCACAAATATCAAAGCGGAGATTTCAAATATTTCAAACAGAAAATAAAATATTAAAATCGAACGATTTTTTTTCTGAGCATAGATTATATCTTGAATCTAGTGATGGCAGATTTTTTTGTACATCACATCATATTTTGCGATTTACTCGGTTTGACTTTGAAACGATCTCCTTGGCTTAGTCAGTTGTGCTTCATTCATATCGACATTTAAGAAAAACTAAAGAATCCTTAGTTATCTCAAAACATTCCTCGTTTTTAACTCCCTTACGATTTCCATACTAACCCTTATTTATTTAGAGATTTATCTTTCATTTATTTTTTTACGAAAAATGTTTTCATGCGCTAAATTAAAGGCACTGTCATGGATAGCAATTATATTGTTGAAAAAAAAAATTGATTATTGCCAGAAATTGATTTAAAACAATATATCTGTCCGATGTTTTTTACGTGACAGTGTTAAACACTAGTATATTTTACATACTACATCAAACTTCTTTCCTGTATATGAACTTGGGAGATCAAATATGTTACAAACATTCAACACATATACTAAACTACCCCTAAAGCCGAATGTGTTACTATCTCATAAAGAATGATTTACAAAGGTTTCTTAGTATTTCGACTTACCTTTATAAGTTTCCTGTGGTTTTCTTACCAAATTTGTTTTTTTGAACACATGCATATTATGTGGGGAACTACATACCATATCTAATGGGCACATCCTCCAACGTTTTATCCTCAACCTTAACTTACTCGTATATGTAATTATTTTGTTATATTAAAAACTTTCAATAATAGTACCTTCAAAATCTTAGTGAGAGCGTTTTTGAGGAAAGTCTGCTTTCCAAATGATGCTATATAATTTAACTTTTGAGGAGAGTCTGCTTTCCAAATGATGCTATATAATTTAGCTTTTGAAGAGAGTCTGCTTTCCAAATGATGCTATATAATTTAACTTTTGAAGAGAGTCTGCTTTCCAAATGATGCTATATAATTTAACTTTTGAGGAGAGTCTGCTTTCCAAATGATGCTATCTAATTTAACTTTTGAAGAGAGTCTGCTTTCCAAATAATGCTATATAATTTAACTTTTAAAGAGAGTCTGCTTTCCAAAAGATGCTATATAATTTAACTTTTGAGGAGAGTCTGATTTCCAAATGATGCTATATGATTTCACTTTTGAAGAGAGTCTGCTTTCCAAATGATGCTATATAATTTAACTTTTGAAGAGAGTCTGCTTTCCAAATGATGCTATATAATTTAACTTTTGAGGAGAGTCTGCTTTCCAAATGATGCTATCTAATTTAACTTTTGAAGAGAGTCTGCTTTCCAAATAATGCTATATAATTTAACTTTTGAGGAGAGTCTGCTTTCCAAATGATGCTATATAATTTAACTTTTGAAGAGAGTCTGCTTTCCAAATGATGCTATATAATTTAACTTTTGAGGAGAGTCTGCTTTCCAAATGATGCTATATAATTTAACTTTTGAGGAGAGTCTGCTTTCCAAATGATGCTATATAATTTTACTTTTCAAGAGAGTCTGCTTTCCAAATGATGCTATATAATTTAACTTTTGAAGAGAGTCTGCTTTCCAAATGATGCTATATAATTTAACTTTTGAGGAGAGTCTGCTTTCCAAATGATGCTATATAGTTTAACTTTTGAGGAGAGTCTGCTTTCCAAATGATGCTATCTAATTTAACTTTTGAAGAGAGTCTGCTTTCCAAATAATGCTATATAATTTAACTTTTGAGGAGAGTCTGCTTTCCAAATGATGCTATATAATTTAACTTTTGAGGAGAGTCTGCTTTCCAAATGATGCTATATAATTTAACTTTTGAGGAGAGTCTGCTTTCCAAATGATGCTATATAATTTAACTTTTGAGGAGAGTCTGCTTTCCAAATGATGCTATATAATTTTACTTTTCAAGAGATTCTGCTTTCCAAATGATGCTATATAATTTAACTTTTGAGGAGAGTCTGCTTTCCAAATGATGCTATCTAATTTAACTTTTGAAGAGAGTCTGCTTTCCAAATAATGCTATATAATTTAACTTTTGAGGAGAGTCTGCTTTCCAAATGATGCTATATAATTTAACTTTTGAGGAGAGTCTGCTTTCCAAATGATGCTATATAATTTAACTTTTGAGGAGAGTCTGCTTTCCAAATGATGCTATATAATTTAACTTTTGAGGAGAGTCTGCTTTCCAAATGATGCTATATAATTTTACTTTTCAAGAGAGTCTGCTTTCCAAATGATGCTATATAATTTAACTTTTGAGGAGAGTCTGCTTTCCAAATGATGCTATATAATTTTACTTTTCAAGAGAGTCTGCTTTCCAAATGATGCTATATAATTTAACTTTTGAGGAGAGTCTGTTTTCCAAATGATGCTATATAATTTAACTTTTGAGGAGAGTCTGCTTTCCAAATGATGCTATATAATTTAACTTTTGAGGAGAGTCTGCTTTCCAAATGATGCTATATAATTTAACTTTTATTATTTTATCAGAATATCTAACATTCTTATCAATATCAAACACCTTTCATTCACTTATTTTAAATATATGTACATTTTCTCTACCGTCTTTCCTTTTATTGCCCTTTTTTTCTAGATATTCATTCACAAAGATTTTCATTTATGCAGTCATTGGTTCAAACCCCACGCTGTGCTACTCCCCTCGAATGACACAGACATTTTTTTTCCATCTAGCATTCGAGGGAAAAAGGATATCTATGAGTTCGGTCATATACTCGTACATTCTTTAAAAAAATGTAATTCTTGGATTGAAAGGCAGGCGATTATCTACTGAGTTATTATCTACTGATTATTATTAGTATTATTATTATTATTGTTATTGTCATTATTATTATTATAACTATTTTTATTACTATCATTATGATCATTATAATAATAATAATAATTATTATTATTATCATTACGATTATTATTGTTATTATTATTATGATTATTATTATTATTATCATTATTATTATTATTATTTTTACTATAACTATTACTATTAGTTTTATAATAATAACTATTATTATTGTTTATTATAATTGTTTTCCTTATTCTTATTATTATCTACTGAGTCAAAAAAGACTTTTTATTACGGAGGGCTAAGAAAACTTGAAATATAGACATTTTTTATTTTAATATATCTTAGGTTATTATAATTATTTTGTGTCCATCATAAAGTGGGAAAAATGGGAAAGTTTTCCAGTAATCTGACAGAAAGTTCGTATGACGATTGCGTGTGTAACTGTTGGGTCTCGTTAATGCAGAACTGTTTTCCACCTCTCGTGCATGCTTTCTTGCATGCCTGATTGGAAAATACGTATTCGTCATAATTATGTGCTGATATCTAAAAACACAAATATTTATATTTCTTCATCATAGTGAAAAAATAGCCGGTTCGAGTTCTACGTTGTGCTTCTCCCCTCGAACAGCACAGACATTTTTTTCCACTTAGTATTCAGGGGTTTAAGGATACATGTCACTTCGGTCATATATTTTCTTTATAAGGATACTTGTCACATCGGTCATATATTTTCTTTATAAGGATACATGTAACTTCGGTCATATATTTTTTTTATAAGGATTTATGTCACTTCGGTCATATATTTTCTTTATAAGGATACATGTCATTTCGGTCATATATTTTCTTTATAAGGATACTTGCCACTTCGGTCATATATTTTCTTTATAAGGATACATGTCACTTCGGTCATATATTTTCTTTATAAGGATACATGTCACTTCGGTCATATATTTTCTTTATAAGGATACTTGCCACTTCGGTCATATATTTTCTTTATAAGGATACTTGTCACTTCGGTCATGTATTTTTTTTATAAGGATACATGTCACTTCGGTCATATATTTTCTTTATAAGGATACATGTCACTTCGGTCATATATTTTCTTTATAAGGATACATGTCACTTCGGTCATATATTTTCTTTATAAGGATACTTGTCACTTCGGCCATATATTTTCTTTATAAGGATACATGTCACTTCGGTCATGTATTTTCTTTATAAGGATACTTGTCACTTCGGTCATATATTTTCTTTCTAAGGATACATGTCACTTTGGTCATATATTTTTTTATAAGGATACATGTCACTTCGGTCAGATATTTTCTTTATAAGGGTACTTGTCACTTCGGTCATATCTTTTCTTTAAAAAAAAAAGCATGCCGGTGTTCACTTTGATTTGCTATCGGATCTAGTGCAGTGGTATGGCCGGTTAGTTAGCTATTGTAAGACATCTCATTTACTTGAAAAAAAAAGGAGAAATGTAAACAAAACTCCGCAAGACAGCTTCGCTTTCCTACTGAATTGACGTTGGAGTGTCGAGAAGATATTTTACTGCAAGGCCCAGCAACGACGTGAACGATGGTCTAATTGCTGTATATAGCATATTTTACTTGTGGTGTTGTAACATGGACCATAAAGATAAGAATGCTCAGCTCAGCGCATGTCCACAATCGAAAAGTCACTGAAAATTTTCAAAAAAGAAGTCACAGTTAAGAATATTATACAATATAAATAGTGTGTGAATTTGGCGTCTATTTCTCACGTGCAACAAGTTCAGCGTCTTTTGGTATGAAATGATATGATCGTACTTATTTAGGTTAAAAATAAATCGTAGGCAAACATTTAGATGATCAAATCATGAAAAAAATAAAAATACACTGTTTTCGACTAAAAATAATCCAAAAAGGATTATCATATTATGGAATAGTGAGAACAGCTTCAGCTTGCTGAAAATCCAAAGTATGAAAATATTCTCATGTTGTTGACAGTTTTTATATACCTGTGGATCCTGAAAGATAGATATTTATATTTGTTAAAGCGTAAAATATTTACATCACTTTCTTTTGTCGAAAAGTGTTCTTTTTCTCGGTGGAGGTTGAATATCGTCGTGGCTATTTTTGGCTTGCCTTTCGTTATTGTGGGAACTTAATGAAAGGATCCGAATAAATGCGATGTAGATTATTGTATATAAAATATACATGGTGTGTAGATAAATTATAAAATAAGAAATTCAATTTAGAAAGAGAGAGTTTTTTATACTTATTTAACAAAGCAATCTATAATACATTCACTTGTTAAAGGCTATACCTTTATATAAATTTATTACTCAAGAACTAAAGAAAAAACAAAGTTTTATGTTTTAACTATAATTTAACAAAATTTTAATTTCCTCTTTGTATTTTTTTATTTTTAGTAGTTTTAATATTTGGTAAGACGCAAGACTCCGACTTCCGTGGTCTAGTTGGTAAGTCGATTGTATCCCAACCCAAAGATTGCGAGTTCGATTTCCGTTGGAACCGAGATTTTTTAAGTATTCCTGCATGATTTTCGCTTAAGGTTTCTTTAAAGTATTTCTAGTTGTTTGGAGGATATTGTTACATGGTAATAAGGCCACCAGGCTGTACAATATATAACGAAAGTGGAATACAAAACAATATTTAAGAAATAGTTAATACCTAAATACTTACTTGTTATTAGATAACAGTTCGTACAATTATTTATTATAATGTTTATTTATTTTTAATACGTGTATATACGTACATGTCCACTTGTTGAGGATACTTGCATTTCATCACATCCATTCAAACCTCGGTTTTCCCTACTAATATTGTTCGAATCCTCCCTGCTACTTCTGTACTAATGTGGTGGACTAGTCAGGTGACCAATGATAGCTTATACTATAACATGAAGGTTGGTCGGATTTACTCTCTTAAAACCTTATGGTAGCGAATAAGGTGAGCTTGTGTGTTAAGGAGAAAACTTTAAAGTAATTTGAGCAAAGTTTGTGAACAGATACCTTATGAAAATGACGAGTGTCAAATTAAACAACTAAATAGAGAGTTTGTCTTAAGACACAGTAGCAAGCTTTAACCACAACAGTACAGATGATACCCTGGAGGTGATTCTGCCACAAATTAAGAATATTGCATTGTAGCTGGCCAGGAATAACTGCGGTGTTACATCGCCTACTAGAGCCTCGACGAATTGGATATTCAACTAATAAAATCATCTAAGGATTGATGTAGAGAAATCGTCGGAGGCTATCATGGTAGCTGTTATGATAAGATTCATAGTCAATATTTTAGTTGGGATTACGTTAATAATGGCTGTATGAGTTCTATACTACCCTGTTTTCTTCTCGGAACGATAAATACGTACGATCACCTAATAAAGGTGTTTGCCTTGAAAAAAATAAGGTTTTGGCCCTTCAAAAACGAAGGTATTTGCCCTTCAAAAATAAAGGTTTTTGCCTTGAAAACATAGATATTTCCCCTTCAAAAATAAAGGTGTTTGCCCTTACAAAATAAAAGAGTTTGCCCTTTAAAAAATAAATGGTGGTTGCCCTTAAAAAATAATTGTGTTTATCCTTAAAAAAAAAATGGTATTTGCCCTTAAAAATAAAGGTGTTTGCCTTTACAAAATAAATGTGTTTGCTCTTCAAAAGTAAAGGTGTTTGCCCTTCAAAAATAAAGGTATATGGCCTTAAAAACACAAAGGTGTTGGCCCTTCAAGAATAAATATTGACGAATTTACTTATTAATGAGAAATAATCTTCTCAGCGGTCTAAATTGTTATTTATCTATACATATTGTTTAATATACGAGAAAATGTAAAAAAAAAGTGTTGAAAAACTTTTTTTTTTTTATTGGATTCAATTTTTATGTTTGCTTTTTTACACGTTTGAAAAAAAAACTTATGTAAAGTCACATTGAATTTTTGACGTGTGTTTTGTTCTTTGAGATTTTTTTTTCCATTTGGATGAACATTTTAACTTGAATTTTAAAAGAAAATAATTTTCAAAGGTTTTATTTTGGCAGATTCTCCTTTCTATATTCCCTTTATACTTTTTTTGGTCTTCCTTTACTATACAGCATAATCATATTTGCATTTAATATTTGTTTTTTAAATTTTTTTTATTTATTTGTTCTAAATACTCAATCCATCTTTGTGTATAGCCTAAAGTGTCATTTTGCAATAGTGTGAGTAACACTCTCTGTATTACACAACTTGTGTAGTAGTATTGGTTTTAGAATACCACACGATTGGTTCGCGCAAAGCGCACGTTTGTATCGTAGTTAAAATACTCGGTGAATAGAAAAACACTAATTTGTCTAAATAAGGAAAGGGAAAACCACTTTCGGGCCAAGCAAAGGAAATTGTTTTAAAATTTGGTAATGATAGATAATAATTAGGAATCGATCGAAAAGGTGCTGCAATCAATTTTTGTCTAATGTAATTTATAATTAAAAAATTGCAGAGCGATTTTTGTCTTATATAATGTATAATTAAATAAAAACGAAAGCTTAAAATGTGCATTGTTATAACATAAAGTTTCCTAGAATTTAGTATCACTCCGTCCATTATTATTTTAAAACTTCATTATTTGGCATTGTAATTAAAAGCTGACGAACATTTTTACTTTATAATAATTGTACTTATATTTATTTTTAATCTTGAAAAATTTCATTATTATTATTTAATATTTCCTAGAATCGGCCATGCCTAACCAATTCCTTCCTTCCGTGGTTGCAGTCCTAAGACTGGTTTGCAGCAATTTGAACTCTTCTCCTCCATTCCCCCCTGTCCTGTGCGGCTCTTTTTAAGTCTGTGTATGTTGAGCAGCGCACGTCCACCAACAGGTCTTCCAGGTACTCTCGGCGTGGGCGTCCCCTAGAGTTTGTCCCCTCAGTCATGCCCTCCATTATGGCATGCAAGAGGCCCTCTTGTCGTATTATATGACCGATCCATCTTGCACGCCTTTCGGACAGGATCCTGAGCAGGTGCCTTCCTCCTTCGATTCGTTGGAGAACCTCTTTATTTGTGATGCGGTCTCTCCAGGAAATTCCTAATAGTCTTCTATAGGACCACATCTCAAAAGCCTCTAGTCTTCGTCTATCTCTTTCGGATAGGCACCATGTCTCGCAGCCGTACATCAAGATACTCCATACATAGGTCTTGATGAGGAGTATTCTCTGTTTAAAGTCTATATTATTTGATTCTATTATTTTCGACCTTTTATTAAATGCAAGTCTAGCCTGATGTATACGGCTGTCGACCAATTAATATGTTAAATTAACCAATTAATATGTTAAATTAACTTAATTTCATTCTATTTTTATGATTATTACAATTTAAGCTGACAGCATTTTTAATTTACAAAACGTGTGTGTTCATTTCAATGTTTGAATGTAAAATATTATTTTTATAATTTTTTGCTTTTTCACTTCATTAAAAAAATATAGTGACAAGTTTTTGTAAACGCACTGTTACTCACACTATTTCAAAATAACTGTTTAAGCTAAACGATCTATACTCTTCTTCATCTTACTCAATGCATCAGTTCTAAGTTCACATTCATCCGTTATTACTTCATTTCGTATTCTGTCATACATTGTTACCCTATTTATAATTCTTAGTGCACGCATTTCTACTGTATTTATTCGGCACTTTTCAGTTTTTTTTCACATCCACGTTTTACCCTTAGACATTGAAATTGGTTTGTATTGTCCAGTTCGCAGACATTGAAATTGGTTTGTATTGTCCAGTTCGCAGATATTGAAATTGGTTTGTATTGTCCAGTTCAAGTACACATGTTTTCATGTCCCATTGACTTTGTGTGCTTCTTAACTCTTCTGTCATCTGAGAAAATACTATCTTAAAAGCAGAATTCCTCGATGTGTTGTTATCTTCGATTGCTCACCCATATATCGCATTTAATTTTCTTTTTATATTTTTATGTCACCATGACTTTTGATTTATTTATTAGACCCTGTAATTTTATTCTAATTCTCAGTTAATACTACCATGTCATCAGTATGGATCCAAGCTGGGGGAAAAATATATTGTTTTTTTTCGATGCTTGTTACTTTTATACAAAAAAAATTATATGTTTCAAATATGGGAATGATACAATAAGCGTCAAATGTGACTTAAAAATCATAATGATGATATGACACTTAAAGATGATTTCAGCACTGGAAAATCGGTTACCACGGATGACGACCAAATCAAGGCTTTGATCGAGAATAAACAACGGTGCACAACAAGAGAGATTGCTGAAATATTACAAATATCGAAAACCATCGTCCACGAGTATTTGGATTTTTTTTTATTTGAACTAAAAATACGTTGTAGGATACCTACGTCCCTAAATAAATAAATAATTGTCAAACATAATTTGTTGTCAAAATAAATTGTAAACATACAGGGTCAACGACCGATGAATCAACCTCTGAACAATCTACAATTGTCACATACTAGAAACGTCAACAATGTGTACTCACAAATAGTATTTACGCTTTGTCTCGCCGTCTCGGCAAATAAATATCCTACCCGTTATACTAGGGCACGCGCAGGAGTGAGACAAAATATATATCGCGGGCGCATTCACTCACAACTATAAAATACCTACTTGTAGACAAATAAAGATTATTATTCACTCGACCATTCATTGATTATTTACTCTCACTTTTATACGCATTCCTGAGTTTTGTATTTATTTTAAATACAAGACATATCAAAATCATCACGACGTATCAAGTTAAGCACGACGCTAAAACGTTATTACTTTACGGACAACCCAATACATCAAGGAGAAGTTCGTCAAAACATAACTCAATTATTTTAAAGCTTTTAGATTCGAGCTTTCTTTGAAAAGCGAGATTTTTTATGAAAGAAAGATAAAAAAGAACGCAATTTGCGCTAAAATGAATACACTTTTTACACGATTTGATGTGTTTTTCTTTTCTCATCCAAAAAATGACTTAGTATTATAATCACCTCGAAAGAATATTTCAAAAGGAATTCATCTTTCCGCCTTCGTTATTCGTACAAGACATTCAAAGAATTTTATGCCCTGGTGATAAAGAAATGGATCTTTTTTTGCCTCTCATAAATAAATTATTCCGCAAAGAAACATTAATACGCTACGGTCGGGAGTCAGGGAAGATGCTTCTCGTGTTTAACCTATTTTTTTATTTTACTTATTCCTATGAATAGAGTGGAATAAAACATATTTTGACTAATTTGTAAAGGGGACTCTTTATTGAAGGATATTAAGAAAATATTAATTGTTTTAAGGGTTTGCCATTTTTATTTTCGTTCATTAGTATTTATCCTTCAATAAATTCAGTTCTGAGCCTACGGCAGCGATACTAAAACCGTAGACGCAATTAATATAACCAAAGACAACAATGTCTTCAATTTAGATATGTTAAAGAGTACTTTACTCAGGTTTGCCATTTGTAAGGTAATTTTGTTAAGGGGTTTTTAAATAACTACATTTCAAATTTTGTCTACGCAATTATTTACTGACATATTGTCCGTTTAAGTTCAAATCTGATCGATTACATTTAACGCGTTGTTTCTGAGTAACGAGCGACATACTCGTACATAGTCAACAGTGTACTTTAAATATATTATACAATAGTACATCGGTCAACCATAGCAAATAAACGAATAAAATCACAAAGAAATAACTGTATGATAAATTATTCATTAATTTACAATAATTAAAAAATAAATTAACAAAAACGTTTAAAGAAATGTCGAAATAACAAATATTTAAGTAAACATGTAATTATAAAACACATTTATGTAATAAAACCTCAAAATACATATAAATTAATAATATGAAAATCTATTCAAAACAACATACATATAAATTAAAGAAACATGACATACTACCTTGATCAAAAAGTTTTAGGACCGGCCACCGTGTGGCGCTGTCAGTCACCCGATTGGAATTCTTTTTTTTTTTGTTAGGTTACCACATCTATCATTGACACTTCCCTTTAAATTTCAGCATCATAGCTTGACGTTTGTAAAAGTTACGCTGTACTGAGTACATCTACCTTTGTGCGTGTTTTCGATATTTTACAAGTTTGAAAATGGCATCAACTGTCCATCAACGAGTTTGCATTAAATTTTGTGTGAAAAACGGATTTAACGGTCCGCAGACCTTCGAAATGTTGGAGAAGTTTTTTTTCGGTGGCACGAACGCTTTAGAAGTGGTCGTGAGTTGGTCGAAGATGACGAACGCAGTGGCAGTCGAAAACCGATGAAAACATCGATAAAATCAAAGAAATGTTGGCCAAAAACCGCAAATTGGACATAGGAGAGCTGGCAGAGGACTTGAACACCGCTCATGGATCCGTTCAAAACATTTTGGTTAGAGATTTGGGCCTAGACGTGTCGTTGCAAAAATGGTGCCAAAACACCTCAATCTCATGCAAAAAAAAGACCGCGTTGAAATCGCGAAATACAAGATTTCCATGAGTTTTTGACCAAAAACAACACGAATACTATCCAGCAGCCTTAGAATTCACCTGATATGGCTCCCTGCGATTTTTTCCTGTTCGATCGACTTAAAAAACCGCTTCGCAGAACGCGTTACAGCACCCGAGAGGATGTCATGAAAAAATCGAAGACGGCTCTGATGGACATACCGAAAATTGAGTACCAGCGGTGTTTCGAGAATTGGATCAAGCGCTGGCGTAAGTGCGTTGCAGTCGATGGGGAGTACTTTGAATGGGACCATATCGATTTTGATGAATAAACTTGTATTTTCGATTTTATGAATAAAGTCCTAAAACTTTTTGATCAAGGTAGTTAATGTTTAAAAAATATTCATAAAAATAAAGAATTATAATTAAAAGAGTGAGAAAAACATAAATAAAAAAATAACATAATTTAAAATTATAACTGTTTCGTTATTTACTATAGAATAGAAAAACAAAAAAAATTAAGTTTGAAACATTATTGATCAAAAAATGGATCAGAGCCGTAAGAGAAACACTTTAAAAGCGTAAGAAAAAAATTACATAGGTAAAATTCATAGACCACTGAAATATCTTACCAAGATCAAAAGACAGTTCAGAATTGAGAATGCTGTGAAATATTTGAGAACTCAGCAGACTTGAGTAACTTACCCTTGGAGTAACTGAAAAAATGTTGACATCCATCATTACATTATTTTAAACGAATAAATTAAAAAAAAAAACGTTGTCAACTTCCACACACAGGTGTCAGTAAATAACATTTATTCAATATAATTTCAAACTTGTATTGTAGTTAATATTATAGTTGATCGTTAAACGTCTCGTGTTTGATTTCCAATGGAACCCAATTAACGGTTCTGTATAAAAAAATCAATTGGGATATAAGTTCGCCTTATATACTGTATATGGCAGAAGTAAAGGGTCTTTCAAATTGTACGGTTTTTTTAATTAATTTTTTTAAATTCTCGAATAAAACATACAATTTGCTTTGATTTCAAAAAACTTTTTATTGGTCATTGAAGTATAATGTATGACATTTAAACACAAAAAACAATATCCGCCAAATGTCCACCTCTTGCAGTTCCACAGATGTCCACTCTTTTGTAAAAAAAATCGATGATATTTTGGCATAATTGCGGTTCTAACTCACCAATAACGCGAATAATTTCGTACTTGAGCTCAGAAATTAATTGGGGGTCATTATTATAGACCTGGTTTTTCACGTAACCTCAGAGAAAATAGTCCAACGGTGTCAGATCAAATGCTCTCGGTGGCCAATTAACTTCACCGTTTCCGGAGATTACAATACATAAAATAATTCAACAATTTGAACGCGTTGTTGTACTGTTCACAACTCCATTTTTATAAATGAAATACATTACACTTATCAAATGTCACAAGACCCAGGAAAGTTTGCGACGCCATCTGTGTTTTATCCATGAATTAAAAAAACCGCTCAATTTGAAAGACCCTTTACAGTATATTGTGGGATGAATATTTTTGGTCTTTCTGGAGCGATACTGTGTGAGGAGTTGAGTTTCGCAGGATGTTTCCAGTTGTAGTTGAGTGTCACTGTTTGTCAGGTTGATGAGAGCGTGCAACGGGGTTTTGTTTTTGTGTAATCAAAAATCGGAAAGAAGTATCGATTTATTTTTTCATGCTAAATATTCTCAGTGAGATACAGGCAAAAGCCTAGTTTACTGGGGATACGACAAATGAAAGGCAACAAACCCAGATCCATTAAAATTATATGTCCAAATCAAATTACCTGTTGTTTTTTCTCAAATTGTGTATATTTCTTGTCATGTGTAATAATAATAATAATAATAATACAATAAAATTCAATCTAATATCACATCTTTTCAAAATATGATTCTGTAATAATAATGTATGAGAGAGTTCACGCATTACACGTTCTCGGTATTCAAACAGGGAATACAAATTTAATGACAAAATAACACTGCGCATTATTCATCCCTTGAAGTTCAGTATAACACTCAGAGGCTAAGGCTGTTAAGCATAAAGCTTTACCATAAAAAGGTCTTTTATGTCTACCAAATTGAACACTTAAAAATATCAGTACTTTGCGACTTTGACTCGCCTATAAAAAATATTTTTATATAGAATATGAAAGAAACGCTAAACCTTAAAAATAAAGCGTTAAAATATGATTTCATGTACATACATACACGTATAATCACGTCATTTCCTTGTTGTGGTACACAAAAAGGACAGGGAGCCAAACTTTCATATCATGAAACATTTCCTTCACATTCTTAAAACTTATTCTGTTCCTCTTTCTCCTCGCTTTCTTTCTTATTTCTTAATATACTTTATTTAATCCAACCATATTTTTCCTAGTCATACTCTACCACGACTTTCATTATTATTTATTCTAGTTAGTCTTTCGTAACTCATTCGTTGAACATGTTCCAACAGTCTCATCGTGTTGTTTTTCAGCCTACGTCAGTTTTTATTTCATATTCATACATATGTGTACATACCATCACGCCATTTCACTGCCGAGGTAGGCAAAGAGAACGGAGTGTCAGACTTTCATACCTTGACACACATCCTTAACCTCTTCCACATTTATACACTTTCTCACAGAGCTTCTACGTTTATTTTTCCTTTCTACTTTTTATTCTTTCAAAACATAATTTACTTGATCTAACCATTCTTTCCTTTTACACACCTTCCACTTAAATTTGCATTATATATCTATTTTGTTAGAATTTCTTCATTAATTTGTTCCACATGCCCAAACCGTATCAACGTGCTCTTCTTCATCTTACTTAACACATCGCTTTTAAGTTCACATTCATCCCGTATCAATTCATTCCGTATTCTGACGTATATGTCACTTCATGCATTCTTCTAAATGCACGTATTCTACAGCATTTATGCGACTGCTTCATATCCACCCTTAGTGATTGTATATTGTATTATATTATGCATTGATACACCACATGTTCTTCTCAGTGCAGGATACTCAAAGGAGCCTAGTAAATGCAGTAGGAAAGATCTTACATTTTATGAAATTACAATATTTTATTTTTTCATATCATGTCAACAGATTATTTTTTATGTCAGGGACTTGGATCTCCTGAACCTTGTCCTGTCCTATGTTTGTATTATATATTTGGTAGGAATTATGCACGTACGTACTGCTTTCTGTTATTTTTTAATGTATGAGTCATGTTGATAATTTTTGTGACAAGTAGTTTTTAAATATATTCTACTTATAATACCCATTTATAACAAATAGTTATCCTTTCTTTGATTATTTCTCACTCTATCAAACATTGTCATATCAGTAAATTCTACGCAAGGTACGCGTTTATTCTACTCTGATGCACATCTGTATTATATAAATGTTTTTAGTGCACAAAAGCCTTCGGGGTCATTTATTTTAAACGACTAAATAAATCAGTGTATAATGAAACAAAAGAATCTTTGTAGCAAAATTTCACTCTTATTTCAAGGTTTCAAGTAGACAATGAAAAGAAATCATTGAAAACAAAGCCTTTTCTTGTGATCAAAGGTCCAAAAGGGTGCCTAGGGTGTTTTTTATCAGAAGTAATCTTCGATGGTATCGCTTTGATACCTTAAAACGAAAACAGAGTTATTTTCGTAAAGAGGGATCGAGATAAATTCATCACAAAAATGATTACCTCAGCTTAATAAACGAAAGATAATAAAATTACAAAAAAAAATCATGATATGTATTGGGTAAACTCATAAAAAGGTGGTGTCGTGTTTTTTTTTTCAGAAAAAAGTTATCCCTGGACTCAAAAAAACTCACAAACGAGATTAATAAAAAAAATAACTTTTTTAAACTGAACTTGACAAATAAATGTTTTGCTTTGCATTATAGGTATTAAATTGAAAGTATTAATGTAGAAAGGTATTAACACATTGATCGCCAATAGGATTTTCGTAAAATGTCCAAAAAATGTTTTTACGTGTTTAGGTTTTTAATTTAATATAACCTACCTATCACATTCATGAGTATATCTTTTATAACCATGAAGATATCCTAAGGCCATATCGTAGTAAGATAGAAAAGGGCCATGTCGGACAAGTTTAATAGTAGTTTAATACAGAGCGCGTAGCCGACGGACAGAATGACACTCTGAAGTTAGGTATGCCGTGTCAGCCACCGGTGGCCGACACGGCCCAATTGGAATACCTCGGTGTCGGCCACCGGTGGCTGACACGGCGATCAACGTGTTAAAAGTCTAAACTATAGGTAGCCAAGATATTACAGGCTTAAGAATATGTAAATAAACCCTTACATGACATGCAAATTAATCGAATTTTAAGAGGTAAAAGTATAAAATAGAAGGATATGCATGATAAGGTGTATGAAATTGGCTTAGGTTAACTAACTATGCTGGGATATCAATAAGAGTACAGTACTATCGGCCAGTCTCAATAGGAACAAAGCGTTTATTTAAAAAAACAGAAAAAGTTAACACGTTTTACCAACTAATAAATAGTCTTAACGTTGAGCTAGTTAGCCTCGATCAATAATAAAATAAGTGTTTTAATTTTCCAGGACAATATTTCGATCAAGTCCGGTACAATAAAAGCAATTTAGCCTGAAAGGTGGAGCAGAAACAAAAACCGGACGGGGAAAAACATCCGGCAAATTGTTTTATCGTCCGGAACACGGAGTTATCGTCGGCGCTAAATCCGGACATAAAGCGGACACTCCGTCCGGGGCGGGTTATGTGACCACTCTTGAGGCAGGGGAGGATAATCTTTGGTTATGATCAAGATACAAGGTGCCATCAACCCTCGTAATAAGTATGTCAAATCAAAGTAAATTTCGTACGGAGAAAAATACTCGTATATTTTTTAAAATTTTATCTTGGTTTTTGTAAATGAATAACTCTTTTTAACGAGAGCTTTCCTTTATCTTACACTAAATCAGTTAGTTTTATTACATTGGTTTTAATGTCTGAAGCTGATTTATTTCTGACTTAATGAAGTATCCATAATTAATTATAAATTCGAAAAAAAAATCTAAAATCTACTTAATTCTACACAAATTCAAAACGATTACGACAAACTTTGTAATAAAATATTCCAATTTTCTTTAAACTCAGAGTATATTTTGTATATAAGTGAAATTATAATAAAATAATAATTAGAGGATCTTCCCCTGGCCGTTCCGCGACTCAACCCCGTATTGGCGCTGCGCACCCTCTACACAAAAAAGGTCTAGTGTTTTTCAGACATATATTACATATATGATTAGGTTAGCGGTTAAAGTATTTCATGTTGAATATATATTGAAATATTGTATTGTATAAATGTTCTTGAAATGAAGAAACAAAAAAACTATAGTTGTTTCAAAATACATTCGAAATACTAACGAGTACAACTGTCAACGATTGTTAATGTTGCATGTTGTTGACTGTCACGGCAGATACTTGTCAGTTGGAAGATTTGAAAATATATTTTATGAAACAGTAGATGTTGAATTTTCCTCATTAATTGACTCATCTTGAAATGACTATTGAATGAACGTCAATAAATAGATAAAAAATAATAATATTTTATCACATTTGGTATAGTAATGCAGGTTGAAGGCGTACACTTCCATTGGATTGGTTAGAAATGCTGCTTTTGTATATTTTCTTGCTGGCAATACAGAATGTCCACCACTACTTATTTCATTTAGTAGTATACAATGAAGGTTTTCCGATAGATCAATAAATATTTGTTTTTAGTTAAACACGATATACTATAAAATGTTACTTATCATAAGTAGATAAATATAGAAGAAATCATAAGATGGGCCAAACCTTCACCACACACAAGAACTGAGTACGTGATTGGAAGTTTTTTGGTTTATACCGTGGAATCACCCTTTATACTTTTACTATATAAAACAAAATCTTAATTAATAAAATCTTGAACTTCAAACGAATACTATTTTATTTTGTTTCATTGTTTAATAAAATCGTATTCCGTGAGAATAGGTAACGACAGTTTTCACCCCTTGTCAGGAATGGCCTCGCACACGAATCTTAAAGCCTGCCTAGAGGCCTAATTTTCAATTAAGCAACAACGATGATCGTCATCTCCCGTGGGAAGGCAGACATTTAATCTTTTCCTTGCATCAGGGCATGTCTCAGCTTCTTGTTGGTGTACCAAGTTATATGACTACCGAATTCTTCTCTGGCTATGGGAGCTTTAATGCCAATTTTTTACACATTAATCTTCTTGCAGCGAATTGTTGTAATTTTTGTAGCCAATTGGATCAATCTAGATATATCATGTTTTGATAGATATGCAAGCATAAAAAATCTGTTCAATTCGGAAATAGCAAATGTCATTCTTCAAAAGGATTTCCGAGAGACCTCAAAAAATTATCATACAATTTATTTGACAGAGCTTCTTTTATTATGTTATACCTTTCTTAATTGGTGTAACAATATCAATTCTTCTTTAAAAACTACTTTCTTTCTTTTATAATATCCCCTCCAATATATTTATTCTATAATATCCTCTCCAATATCTTTATTTTGTACAATAATATCCCCTCACATTGGAGATATTGTTAGACTGATAATTGTTTTGTTTTTTTCTTCTCTCAAACGACTATTTTTTTCATATTTAGAATAAAATAATTATTCACCTAGTTTTGATATTTTTTGGTCACATATATCTAGCTTATAATTTTTTTAGTAACAATTTATTACATAGAAATATAACCCTTATTTCCAGATTACGATACTCCCTTTACGAAGTATATTTTTTTCTGTCGAATGGTAGCGAGCCCTCTTGACGGAAAAAATAACATCTCCACGTTACTTAAAAAATCTTTGTGCATCGCATCAGGTAACTTCTTTTTTCGTTGACAATAACACCATCTAGTGAGAAGACAGAGACGGTGCTTCTGTAAAAACAAAAATCTACCACTCAACACGAAAAAAAAGTTCTTCAAAGCTCCAGTGAAAACGTCACCCTGTCACAACAATAGGCACTCTGCAATTCTATACTCCTTATTGCTAGATTGTTACATTTCTCCCATAACGAAGAGTTTATTTTTTCTGACGAATGGCAGCAAGCCCTCTTGGCGGAAAAACAACCTCTCCACGTTACTTAAAAAATCTTTGTGCAGGTAGCTACTTCCTGCGTCAACAGTAACATCATCAAGTAAAAGACAGAGACGGTGCTTCCTTAAAACAAATCTACAACCAAACATGATTTTTTTTTCTTTGAAGCTCCAGTAAGAACTTCATCCCTTCTCAACGATATTCACCCTGCCACTGTATATCTAATTGGTTAGAAAATATTGCTACTAAAAAATAAACATGACAAATTTTACAATGTTAATGGAAAATAATAATAATTTAATTTATTGATAGTAAAAAGAAAGCACTACAAGAGAAATAAATACAAGGTTTTTTACAGTTAAATTGTATGTAAGGATATACCCTTAAATTACACATACGAGTATATGCTAAGAAAATGGAAAAAAAAATTTGAAAGAGAAACTGTCAAATAAGTTGGGCTCACTTTAATACAACCAAACCACATACACCGCCACTAATAGGAGGGTGAGCTCTGCCCCGAAGACGTCAGATGTTCAAGGACGTCAACTCACACCCATGCGTACGTTAATTATAATACAAAAATCAATTATAATAAATAAGCGGTTCATATAGTACAATGGTAAATTCATAAAATTTTTACAAAAAAATTAAAAACATTTAAACGCACGCACTCACATACATATACAACCCCACATTTACTGCCGCCGCCAAGATATAAAATAAAAGTCCAAATATTTACAAGAGTTGTCAAAAAACACGAGGACTGAAGCTCGAATTCGGTGAATTATATAAATCTGATTATGTTATAATTTTGTGAGTTAAAGTCAGCCTTGTCAGAACAGAATAAATATAAAAAAAAGTTACGCAAGATTCATGTAAAAAATCAAGATAAATATGATACTATTAGAAGGTCTGTGCTCATCTGGTATAACCCCATCTCCTCTGATAAGGCATCACCCCAGTGTAAAGAAAAGAAACCCGACCGCGGGTATCATGGGTGTTTTCCGAGCCACACCTTCATATTATAAACAGCATAAAATGATGTAAATCGTTCTACCACTAGATCGTAGAAGATATCAGTATGCTATAAAATTCAAACCTTTCAGTATATATTGCACGAGTATATCATAGTATAAATAGGCCTAAACCCATACGACGGCTGTCGCCAAAGAAAGAATACTAGAATTGAATTTTGAATACAAGAGAGCGAGAAAGGAATACTTGGATTCATATATATACTCGTATATAAACAAATTCTATATTTATGAATATATATTTTCATAAATGTAGAATTTGTTTTACTTCCGTGAATATTTCACGGGTTGCAACTAGTATAATATAATAGGGATGCTTTTAAATATTCCTTTTCAATATTCTTCAAGAACCCTTCAATTTTATATGATTGACGCAATACTTGTAATATTAGTATTTTTACCTTATAAATTATATATAAGGCACAAGAAAATATCAATTTCACATTATATATTTAATAAGGAAGGAAACAAAACCAGGGCTTTTGAAATATGTATATTTCTGTTGAATAAATTTATTTTGATCAAATAAATCATAAAAAAATACAATTTCAAATACTCATATTTCTTAAAATTCCTCGATTGTACTTACAAACTCTTTTTCAACATCAATTTATCAGAGTAAAACGTGGATGTAAAAATATTGTCGTAGAATTCCGTGCTCTTAGAAGAATATATTAAATGACAATAAATGACCGAACACAGATTGAAATAAATTATTAAAGTGAACTTAAGGCTAATATGTTGAGTTAGATGTAGAAAATCATTCTAAGATGGTTTGGACACGTGGAATGAATGAATGAAGAAAGACTAACATATCAAATAAACAGTACAAATGCGAGTAAAAGACGTGATAAAAGAAGATCAAGGAAAGCATGGTTGGATGAACATAATGATATTTAAAAAGAAAGAAATGTAAGAAGTCCTTAAACTCGTTGGAGTTGCTTGAAAAGGAGTATGGATGTGGAAGAGGCAAAATGTGTACATCGAAATTAGAAAGTCTGGGTCTTCTTTGCTTACCCCAACAAAGAAACGGCGTACGTGAAACTGGAAATAATATTGTTCATTATTTAAAACATGTAAATAAAGGTTAGTACAGATCATGGAGATAACGATTATCAGTTTGTAGGCAACGTTTCAAAAGGATTAACAAAAATTCCAGTAAAAAAATCCTTAGAAAAGTACGTTAGGATCACTCAAAAGGTGGAAATTACTGACCAAGGACCGATAAAATTTTCATTTAAATCTTGTTAAACATATTTATAGTTAATTGGAAGAGATTGCTACATTGCTAATAATCTGCCATGTCGTATTTTAATATGTACATTACAATATTATAAAAGAAAGTTACAACAATGTATAGATGTTCATATTTCAATTACTTACCACCATGTCGTAGTATCAAGAGTAACATTTGTACTCGTATGATATATTATTTCAAGCTTATACACTCAATTACTTACAACCATGTCGTAGTATCAAGAGAAACATTTGTACTCGTATATTATTTCAAGCTTATACACTCAATTACTTACTACCATGCCGTAGTATCAAAAGTAACATTTGTACTCGTTTATTATTTCAAGCTTATACACTCAATTACTTACTACCATGCCGTAGTATCAAAAGTAAAATTTGTACTCGTATATTATTTTAAGCTTATACACTCAATTACTTATTGCCATGTCGTAGTATCAAGAGTAACATTTGTACTCGTATATTATTTTAAGCTTATACACTCAATTAATACAACCATGTCGTAGTATCAAGAGAAACATTTGTACTCGTATATTATTTCAAGCTTATACCATACATAACAATAATTTGATTCGCAATAACAAGTAAGTTTTTTAGCCGTAATTTAAAATTAAAAAAAAAAAGAGTTAAGTAACTAAGATTTAACTTAAGAAATGATTTTTTTACAACAAATTGTGGTTTTCAGAAAAACTCTCTTGATCATACAGGAGACTAATTAAGGCGATATATAAAATTTATCAACTTTGTGATAATTTGAAAATAAATCCAATATTCAAATTTATGCTAATGTTTTGGGAATATTGTCCATTTGTCACATGAAATGTTTGATAACATAATTATCCAACACTAATTATCACTGTTATACTTTGTTGCTTTTAACAGTAAACTTTACGCAAAAGCGAATAATTGTGTATTTCCTCACAGAATTTATTCAAATTGACACAAATTTATATCCACGTAAAGAGAATTAGGTCAAATATGTGTTATGAATTCTCAACGATGAAAAAATAATTTTAAATGACTTTCAAAAGTACTTCATGTCGTTAATTACACTGCCCTATAAATCTATTTCGTTTTTTTTTTACAAAAATGTAAGTATACGAGTATTAACTACTCTATAGACTTTAACATAAGCGCTGAAAATGAAAACCTTAACCAAAATTTTGGATTCGTTCTGGTTTTCAGGATAAATCGGTCATTTCTGTATTGAAAAGTTGGTCCATTCTTAATATATATTATCAAGTCATGTCCCTTGCAGTGTAGGCAGAGAGAACAAATGTTCAAACGTTTCGGTCCAGTACACAACTTTCGCATTTTCCACATGCATATATCTAGTCGTGCACAATCTCCAATTAATATTACTTCTTATTTTACCTTATTTCAAACTCTGATCCATTTGGTACAACCACATTTTCCTTGCTCTATCTCTTCCACACACACCTTGCACTTCTGATTTGTATACTCGCTTAGTCATTCTTTCATTATTCATTCTCTCCACATGTCCAAACCATCTCAAAACTCCTTTATCCATCTTAATGAATACATCCATTTTTACCATGCATTCATTTCCGATGTCTTCATTCTGCCTTCTTTCAAATATTGACACAAAGTCTCCTTACTCCATAACATTAATCTTAATCTTATGCATCATCTGTTAAAACCAAGATTCACTTCCATATATCAAGGTGGATAGCAACACACTATCACGTATTGTCATTCATGCTACTGTTTAAATTATTAGGTTGTTGTTTAAAACATTTAGTGCTCCGTTTACTTTGTTTGCTGTCGCTACACTTTTTCCAATGTCCCTTTCAACTCGCTCACCACACGTTTACATACAGTTAATTTTCGTTCATTGTTTTTACAAAATAAACTACGAGACCCAGCTTTATGTAGCCAAACTTTATTAGGTTCATTAACGGTTAAGAAAAAGCTTTTTTGTGCTTCGCACAAGAGCTTTTCGAGGAGGCCAGTCCTTTTATTTGTAGCAAACATTCTTAGCGCGGCTGTCCCACTCACGTACTTTTACAAAGCAACATTATTTGGTGTGCATTACTTGCGGATCAACTTATATCGCGATGACGTTCAACCCTTGGTTTTGTATAACGGCACAAAAATTACCGATCCGTTTCAAGTTAGCATACATATTAGGCGGTGTAACAACTGTTTAACGTTTGTGAATGATTTAAATATAGTTTCTTTGTGTAACATGAAAATATTAGTCAATCAACAAAAGTAGATATAATTTTCTCAAGTTCAGAATCCAAAAATCTATAAAGAACTTTACTTTTGTTTCTCTATTTTGTGTTATTATCTATTAAACTATCAAAGTGAAATGTTTGATTTGGACCGTCACAGAAAATACCGCACAATTCGACCTCAAATCATATAGAATCTTCAAACTTTTAAATTTATATCTTAAAATTAATCCTAGGTAGCGACTTCTTAATACTATAAAAAAATCGTACGCGATAATTAAATATGATATTAAAGCCGTCAGAAATATTTATTGTGTGGAATGAAGTATCGTGTCTAGAGAGACAAAGTGTTCGAAATATATTATTTAGCTATTATCTAGACACTTGGTACTTCAGCTTAATTTTATCTAATTAAACTTCGAACATTTTATAAACTTACTGAACTTGACAACATTTTCTGACAACATGACATTTAATGTAATAATGATGCTGTTTAAAATTATCAATTTATATTATGATTTCATGAGCTTTATTATACAATCATTAAACTGCAGAGTGGAGAATCAACATAAACACTTGACAGGCCCATTTAAGCTGTTATTGAACCAATATAACATAGATTGGTTTTGAATACGATTTTATATTCACTCAAGTATTGTAAAAATAAGGTAAATTGTACAACTTTTATAACATGTGGTCTTATGTTTGCCTATATATTGATGAATTAAAACTCTCACGGCCATTTTTTCAAATAAATAAATCGAATAATTGTGAGACATATGTTACGTATTGATAAGACATTTCACTTGATTTAGATAAAGACAAAACTAAATATGATGCTTTTCAATTTTCTGTAACGTTATATTTCCAAAATAGAATGATTTACATTAAGGTGTAATAAATATATCCAAAATGAACGTATTAAGAAAATACATTTCAAATGTATATAATTTTAATGGTAAGGAGAACCGTAGAGTATATGATTAGTACATAACAATGCAAAAAACTAGCATACACGTACATACACAACAATGCTAATTGATGAGTACAAGTACAAATCAATGCGAAAAAACTAGCATACACGCACTTATCTAAACAATGCCAATTGATGAGTACATGTTGTGAAAAATAAATGCAAAAAACTAGTATACACGTACTTACATAATAATGCAAATTGATGAGTACAAGTACAAATCAATGCAAACAATTTGCATACACGTACTTACATAACAATGCAAAAAACTAACATATACATACATATGTAACAATGCAAATTGATGAGAACAAGCACATAACAATACAAAAAACTAGCATAAACTTACATACATAACAATGTAAATTGGACGAGTACTAGTACATAACAATGCAAATTGATGAGAACAAGTACATAAACAATGTAAAAAACTAACTATTGTGGATATATAGAACTACTTCATTAGGCAAGTTCAATGACGAAGCGGTTTTATTTCTCTATCACAAATTTCATATATTTGTTCTAAAAACTAAAATACTCCGCAGAAACAATTACCCCTTGTTATCACATCCTCAAAAACACTTAAATCCAAAGCTTCAAGTAGCACTAGCTTTTTCTCTCTATAAAGTCTTATTATTTGTCGAAACGTAATTTCCCAGTTATACGTTTGAAACAATTTTTTTTTTAATACTTTAGAAATTGTAAATTTTATTTCTTAAAATTATACATGAAATATTTCATCTCAATATATCCTCTTATGAAGTCCATGGAAAAAAACTTGAATACATACTTTTTGCTTAACATACACACACATATTTTGCCTTATATGCATCCACACATTTTGTCTTATTTGTTTTTCTTTCATTCATTTCTGTGGTGCACCCGAACATCTGAACTGACGTTGGACATATTGAAGAGTGTAACCAGGAAGCAAAGGCTCGATAGTGTTCGATCTCAATAATCGAGCCTTGAGTTAAGAATCTCTGGAGTAACGTAACTCGCAGTTCTTCATCAAACGTGAATTTACAACAACACTCACACAAGTCTTGCGTACTTCTTTATTTTATTTCAATACTTTCACATATATTTGACAGATTTATTATTTTAAAGTAATTTCTTTCAATCAACTAGCTTTTGTATCAAAATTACTTTTGATATCTTAGATTGTGCCTTAGAGTTACTAAATAAATGTAAATTAATGTTACTGGATTAACCAGAAAGGATTTTTTTTATTACTATCTGGAATCAAACCACATATCTTCGGTCATCATGCTCTTCTGATTCTCATATTTTTCACCTAGTTATATAATAGTTAATCAAACTGACATATAATATTTATGTTTCTTAATTTCTAGTCCGTAATATAACGTATTTCATTCCTGATGTTTTTTCCTTTCCTCTCCACCATCTCTTCCTTTTCGATTGATTGATGATATCTCAATTTTTATGAAAAGGAATGTTCGGATGATTGCCCATCTTTGTGGAGTTTGTGGGCATATGCTTACGTATGTGGTCATGGATTTCGTTGGGATGAATAGTCATTTGAATATGTTTTGCGACCATGTAACTTGCTTTATTTACTTTTGCCGCCTAGCAATAATATTGCAGATTGTGTTTGCAATAAAAGTTTTAAACAAACAAAATAAATATTTAAAGTGTTTTTCAAAACGTTTAGTTTTATACGCAATCGTCATGAAGATGCAAACAAGAATACGCGATGAGCTAAAAAGAGATATTTTCAAATCAAAACTGTACGACCCGACCTGAAATGAGAAAGGGTCATGTAAATATGTGATGTAATTTTTTAAATTGAATGTATTTTAGTAAACGACCCTACCTTCAAACATAAATAATTTAAACCTTTAAAAACATACATACAAGTAAACTGTCAGCGTAGACAGAGAGAAGAGATTTACAGACTTTCCTATCCCAACACACATATTCACCTCCTCTATATGTATATATACTTCTTCTTCATTTCATTTTAGGCCTATTTTTTATGTTATGCCTGTTATGGTCCTGCATCATTGTTTGCCTCTTGTGACGTCGACTGCCAGCCGTCTTTTGGGAGGTCGTCCTGGAGGTCTGCTTGCTTGGAGGATACTGTCCCTGGCCATTCTTACGGCTTTTGGGTACGCCATTCTGGATATATATATATATATATATATATATATATATATATATATATATATATATATATATATATATATATATATATATATATATATATATATATATATATATATATATATATATATATATATATATATATACACTTTCTCATATTAATTTCTCTGATTTTCCACATTTTCTTCCTTCAAAATATTATTAACTTAATCCATAATACTTTCCTTGGTCTTCTTTCACCACATATTCCATTCATATTTCCAACGCAAACTTATTTTGTTAGTGTTTCTTCATTCAGTTCTTATACATGCCCAAACCATCTAAAAATACTCTTCTTTTTCATACTTAATATGTCAACTTGAAATAAATATTCATCCTTTATCACTTTCTTTCGTATCTTGTCATACATCGTCAACCAATGTATTTTTCTTAGAACACGTATTTTTTTCAGCATTTATTCATTTCGTTTCGTAACACTTTTTTGGGCACCTCTTCATCGTATATATTATATCAGCTTTAGTTGTATAAGATCTTTCGAAGTATTATACCGCATGATGTATTCGTAGTCAAGCTGATGCATGCCGGATACCGCTTGACCTAGAACAGTCTCAACCGTAACGTGAGCGCGTGAGTTCACCCTGGTTCGTGACCGTAACATGGTTCCGTTCACTTTGGGAGAGTAAAGCGTCTTCAACGAGGCTTATAAAAATATGGAAGTTACTGTTAGTTTCTAATTCAGTTGACGTTTCAATTTGATATTCCGAAAGACCTTATACTCGGATAATTGATACGAAAAATCGCAAAAGCCTCAAAACATATCAGCCTTAATCTTCATTCATCCTTCATCACTTTATTTTATCACCTAATTTTTTAGTGTTCACATTACTAAAGTATTTTTTCATTTATTTACCTTTAAAATATATATTTGAATTCGAACCCTTTTGAAAAAGGTTAAAAACACACTGCCTTACCTTCCTCCTATGATCGATGTCATATATTTCAGCTGAAACAGTCGTCTTCTCTGGTTTCTCGTTTCACCCAAATCGTTCGAAATAATAGTGATAAATGATACATTTCAACCGTATCATCGTCGTTACTTTTTAAAACCCCGGTCCATTCCGACGGACGCCAGGAATATCCGGACTGTAATCCTTTTCCTCTCTCCTTTGACTCTCTTCGTCGCACACCCCTGTCTTATCATATCCATTGCCTTTTATGTCAAACGGAATATTAGAACGAGCACTAGTACTGACTGCTACATTAATATTTCAGGGCTGTGTACAAGGGGAAAAGTTGAAATAACACCAGGAGACTGGTGGTTATATTTGACATGTGTTATTCGGCGCGATATGTATTGTTCCACATGCATTTTTAATTTGTAACGGAGTTTAGCATCACACACGCTTGGGTAATCGTTCACTCAAATACACAATATATGCGCGAATCGTTCAACTTGTGCTTGTTTTGTATAACACCACTACGTCGGCCGGTTCCACTGCGGTCTTTAAAATGTATTTGTATTGTAAAATAATAAGTTCGAAAAATATTTTCTTTTTCGTCAAAAAAAATGTTTTTTTTTTTTCATAACGTTTTATTAGAAAACAAATATTCTAAATCAGTGCTACTCAAACTTGCTCGTGGGTCGGACAGTTATATTTCTTTCAGTGCCACCTAGGAACCGGTTGCATTGTTTAAAAAAATATTTTATGTATTTATATATAACAAGAAATTTCATAAGTACATAATTTGTGAAAAAACAATAAGTTGTTTAATCTGGACACAATTTTAATGGATCTAGGTTTGTTGCCTTTCATTTTTCGTGTTCCCAAAAAACTAGGTTTTGCCTGTATTTTTTTTTCATAATCTGAAATAGGAAAGACGTATCGATTTATTCGTTCATAATATATGTCCTCAGTGAGATACAGGCAAAAGCCTAGTTTACTGGGGACACGACAAATAAAAGGCAACAAACCCAGATCCATTAAAATTGTTGGTCGGAATTAAATTACCTGTTGTTTATTCGCAAATTATGTATATTTCTTGTCATGTGTAAAATAAATAAATAAATAAAAAATACTTTCTACAGTTGATTTGATTTTTATGTTAGGAGTTTTCAATTAAGATACTCCGTACATACGTGCGATATAATACCTTCATTACTGAAAAATCTGAAAACCGCCTGCATATCCGCATTTTTGTTATTTTTTTATCTGCCACTTTTAAAAGATTTCTCCTGTTACACAATGCGGCTTTGATACAATTCAGTTTATTCGTAAGGAAGAATATCATCCAGATTTCGTCTTATACTGCTAGATGATGCTGAGAATGTATCTGTAGTGCCACTCAGATAACATTCCTTTTTAATCATTATTCTTTAAGTTTTTTTGCATGATATTCATTTAAGAAGCTGGTATGTAAAACAAAGTGTGATTTAAAGAAAAAATAGAAAATTTGTGTTCGTAGTATCGCGGGAAATTTAAAACTACTTGGAAGTACCTTCTGTAATAAAATTTTGTTTCGAGGTTTCAATAATTAAGTACTGTGAAGAGTTGTGCGTATATTTGCGTATATTTTGGGCAGCTGTAAAATATCGATAATAAAATAAATTTGATACTGGGAAGCATGTTTCGACAAGCAGGATTTTTATTTATCCACCGTTGATAATTATATGTGAAACATTTGCCATTTCTTATGCAAGAAAGAACTCCTTATCAATACACTGACCTGATTGTTTGTTACATAAAAGGAAAAAATAAGTAAAATAAAAAACTTATTTTATATTTTATGTTCACCACAGGTTTAATTAAGGTTCACAAATAGTTTCGAAGTCCACCGTCTTCTTCGTCAGGTGAATATAAACTAAGTTGCTAAAATATATTCTGTACAAGTGTAAATAACCTAATATAAAAGAGGTGAGGTAGGGGAGTGAAGTGGGGAGATATGTAATACAATGGTGAATGGGGCGTGGAAAAAATATGTGAAAATGAATCTTTAAGACAGGGGAGGATTTTAAATTGGGAACATATTAAGCAGAGGGCTATTATGAAAGTTTATATTCAACTGAGGAAGAAGACGGTGGTCTTCGAAACTAGTTGTGAACCTAAATTTAACCT
The DNA here is from genome assembly GCA_949825065.1 of Odontocerum albicorne. Classification (NCBI taxonomy): domain Eukaryota; kingdom Metazoa; phylum Arthropoda; class Insecta; order Trichoptera; family Odontoceridae; genus Odontocerum; species Odontocerum albicorne. The sequence goes on along the minus strand of OX463844.1, from coordinate 44,790,899 downwards.
GTGGTGAACACAAAATATAAAATAAGTTTTTTTATTTTACTCATTTTTTCCTTTAATGTAAAAAAATGGCACCACAAAGTGAAACTTGATTGTTTTCGAAGATTCATGATATGATTGTTTGTTGTTTAATGAAGTTTGAAATTTAATATAAATAAATAAAAATATGTACAATGTAAATATCATAGATAAATAAAATATTTAAGAATTATTGAATTACATGGCTTTGTTTAGAAACTCATGCCACGTCGAATAATTTTTATAATGTGGCCAGAAAAATAATGAATAGAGATGAAAAAACCATATTTAAAAAAAAAACACATTTTGTGCATAAAAGTGGAGTGGTGTTTATTTTGTTCTTTTAATTTTACATAAAAAAATTAACTTATCAATTTCTGTATCCCAAATACAGTTTGGTAAATTTTATGAAAACTTTTGTATGCTATGAGGATTGTTGATGGTATATTATTTTATCCTGAATAAATTTCCACTAAATAGCCCACGTTGTGAACTTGAAATTTCAAAATCAGATTTTTTAATTATCACATATACATATACATCACGCCATTTCTCTATCGGGAAAAGCAAAGACGACAGAGCCTTCTTATACAACTTCTACAATTTCTCTGACTTGACATTTTCTTCTTTCAAAATATCATTCATTTAATTCAACCACACTTTCCTTGGTCTTCCTCACACATGCCTACTTTTCACATTTGTACTATATATTTGTTTTTTATAACCATGTTATATTATACAAAATTTTCAATTGATATCACTCACTTGAATGAAAAAGCTAATTGTAGAGTTCGAATAGATGACAATGCAGAAAGCTCCCTATTTTGTGGATATAAAGAACCACTTCACTTGCCTATGTTTATTTTTCAATCACGAATTTCATATATTCGCCTTAAATACAAAACACTTAGCTGAAATTTTCATCCCCTATATTTACATATCATACTTAAGTCCTAAGCTGTCACTACTACAATATATTATGTGAATAATATCTATTAAAACAAATGTTTTTAATATATCAAACTTCAAAAATTCATTCACATCTTATAATGTATGTTTAAACCACAACCATTAAGTTTATGTTGAGAATATACCCAAAGGTTGCGGTTTGATTCCCGTTGATACCCATGTTCTTTAAAATAGGCTTCGATAGAATACAACCTATTGTAGAAGGGTATCATGTCGTAATTTCCGGAACGTTTCAATGCATTTTCCTCGATCATGAACAAGAGACCCTAAAACTACCCTCTGTTAAACTTTTTTTCACTCATAGTTTCTTTGACATATTCCTATTTGATTGAAAGATATCGCCAAATCCGAAGGCATTCGTATGAAAACAATGTACAAAATAAAAAATCTCGTTGTCCACAGTGTAATATTTTCAAAACAATGAAAATATATTAATTTTGGTTAGGTTGATAAACTTGGATTCCAACGCAAACATACTCGTAACCTGATACTTATATCTTGAATATTTCTTTAGTAAATAAGTCGAGATTAACCTTTGCTACGTTAATCACACGTTCATCTCGCGAGTCCTAATTTTTGATCACCGAAGTCACTTATTAGTCTCAGAGAACCTCAAGTAAATTCTTCCATTATCATTGCCTATCCGCGTAACAATGTCGGCCACAAAGGTGAAAGCAGGTGTTCTCAGAGAAATAATTAAAGTTTAAAGGAAGCCTGGCGCTTGTTTCATTACTTGGTTCTCTGTCCTCGACTAGTGGAAGCTTTTTGTTCTTTAAAATGAAACTCCCCGTTTCTCGCGGTGCCTCAGGCTGATGCTTGACATTTTTATGGGTGGATGAAAAAGAAATTCCAACATTTTTCTGCCTAACGTGTTAACAAAAGATTTTTTAGGTTAGTATTTTGATAAAAACCATTTGGATTATCTCTGTTTATTTTTTTCATAACTTTTAAGAAAATTTATATTATAATATATATTTTTTAAATGCAATAACACAACACAATTATATTTTAATTATATAACCTACGATCTTAATAACTCGTATAAGAGTTCAAAGATAACAACTTGTTTTGAAATCTGTCATGGAGCTGTCACTTATATTACGAATATTTACACGAGCTAAGTAGAACTTACATATTATTCGTAATTTTGTAGAACTTACATATAACTTGTATATAATTTGTATTTTTCTGTTATAGCTTTATATTTCCTATTAGTTTGTGAGACTGCTTCATGATACATTTCAAAGCAGTGTCATCTATTTGTGAGACCGCTTCATGATACATTTCAAAGCATAGTGTCATCTATTTGTGAGACCGCTTCATGATACATTTCAAAGCATAGTGTCATATATTTGTGAGACCACTTTATGATACATTTCAAAGCATAGTGTAATATATTTGTGAGACCGGTTCATGATACATTTCAAAGCATAGTGTCATATATTTGTGAGACCGCTTCATGATGCATTTCAAAGCAAAGTGTCATCTATTTGTGAGACCGCCTCATGATACATTTCAAAGCATAGTGTCATCTATTTGTGAGAACGTTTCATGATACATTTCAAAACATAGTGTCATCTATTTGTGAGACCACTTCATGATACATTTCAAAGCATAGTGTCATATATTTGTGAGACCACTTTATGATACATTTCAAAGCATAGTGTAATCTATTTGTGAGACCACTTCATGATACATTTCAAAGCATAGTGTCATATATTTATGAGACCACTTTATGATACATTTCAAAGCATAGTGTAATCTATTTGTGAGACCACTTCATGATACATTTCAAAGCATAGTGTCATATATTTGTGCGACCGCTTAATGATACATTTCAAAGCATAGTGTCATCTATTTGACTTTGTGCACATCATACGTACTCTTATTTATGTTACTCTTTCTAATAACAAAAATGGTTTAACGAAATAAAAAGGTTTCAATAGAACACAGTTGGTTATTAATTATTCAGGGTTAATACATCGGATTGCGGATTAACAGGGACGATAAAAATTTCTTTGAAATGTTAAAAAATAAATGTTTTTTTACTACTCCGGTTAACTTGCAGCCCGGTTAATGTGACCTGGATAATCGAGTCAACTCTAGACCACAAGTCACTTTGATAAAATCCATATTAAGGATTTTACGACGGTGACTTTTGGTCATGTGTGTGACATATTTTTAAACTCTTTCCTTAATTTCAAATTTTCATTGGCACAAATTGTCCTCCTTATAGGATGGAATGCTTAGTGGTAAAAAATGTTATGAAAATCCAGCTCTTATTTGATTAATTGACCAAAAATAAAGAAAAGGAAATTATTCAAAAGTACAGTACCTGGCGGTAAATAGTACACATGAGGCTTAAGAAAGAGACTGTCGACCATAATCTTGGATAGAAGAAAGAAAAACCAGTAAAACCTATTGTTATTCTCCTAGAAAATCTTGAGGTTTTTTGCAAAAAGAACATTATAAGTATAGATACATACTCTTACGCTATTTCTCTGTCGAGGTAGGCAGAGGAGATAGAGTACCAGAATTTCTCTTGTCGATATACATATTTCACTTCTTGTGATGTACAAGACTCTCTCTCATGAAACTCTTACGATTATTAGCAATTTATACATTTCTTTCTTTAAAAATTATTCGACTAGACTTTTCTTCATTTTCTTTGATCCAACCATACTTTTCCCACTTTTCCTCTACCATGTTTTCCACTCACATTTGTACTGTATATTTGTTTCGTAAGTTTGTCATTCATTCATTCTACATGCCCAAACCATTTTAGAGTGATCTCCTTGTTACTCAACGCATTAACATTAAGTTCAAATACGTTTATTATATATTGTTAATAATTAAGGCATTAACATTGTTGAGATTTAAAGATATTATAATTTGTCTTATCAAACAATGTTTATTCCACTTTTTTGTAATGGTGTAACCCTACTGGTTTCAAGGCTTTCACCTTATCATCAGGAGAGCACAAACAAGTATTGTTTGTGCTCTCCTGATGATGAGATAAACTAAAGTACTGAAGTACTGATGTGGACTAAAGTACTGATGTGGACTATTATATTAACAGATGTTGACACCATTTGTATTGGTATTTTGCATTGCAAATGAGACATACTTTATTTAAAATAATGGAACGCATTTACTAAGATCCAAACTTTTCCGGTTTGAGAAAATAACAGCATGTTGGTCAAATTCCATGCCGACCACACCCACTACATGGTCATGCGATGTTAAAGTTTTAATTTGATACCTCTACTTTTATACATAATATTTTGTATTAACCAAGTTTCCTGAAAATAAAAATATAGCCTAACATATATTAAACGACGTTTGAATGATGTATTCTGAGAATCTTTTTCGCAATATTTCATGGTGAAAGATTAGTCTAAAAAGTTTCGCTCAGGCCAAAAAACTATTAAAGATTACCCCCGTTAAGGTAAACTAACAGAAACACTTATTCTAGAAACATAAAAATATTTTTTTGCGGTTTTAAAAAATTGATACATCTTCTTTAAAAATGTATTGAATAATAAAGTGATAATTTTTTTTTTTTTTATATTTTCATTCAATCACCTTTTTATATCATTGGGCTGGTGCTTTTAAACCTAGCTACGCTAGAGTTTAATAACAATAAAAAATGAAAAATAATTGTTGTAAACAAAGTGAGAAGCCATACCAGCAAATAATTACCCTGGGTTGGGATGTGGCGTCAGACTGACTGGCATGAATAGAAGATTTAACAAAGTTTCAGGAACAACCCTTAAAGAAAAGAGAAAATTTGGAATATCCAACATCTCAATTCACGTTAAACAGGTTGGTTTACTATTATCAGGACAATTATACTTATCTTTTTTTCATTATCATTTGATTTGCATGAGAAGTAGTTGATAGGAAATTATTAAAATTAACAAAATTTTTGAATGAAAACCAATACTCGAAATTCACACAAAAATTAAACGGATTTTACTTTTAAGCAAAATTAAATCATTCTAAGACAATTCTATAGGCTAACAGATTGATGTTATTTTTCGTAAATATCAAAGAAAATTGACTTGAAAGTATCACAGCATGAGACAAAGAAAAATAATTCAATACATAGGAATATAGATAATGGAAGTTAAGAGAACTTTCTGTTTCATTTAAAATATAACTTCTCCTTTTTGCCATTCAATTTGATAAACAAATATATTCAAAATAATCTTTCAACGTCATGATGATACAATGCTACTTATCACACAAGTATAAAATTGTTAATACAGAAAATAAATAATAAAATATTAATTGTCAATATTTAAAGAACAAAGCAGTTTGTCTTCAATGCCGCTAATAAATGCTAATTATAAAGACTGAAGTTTTGTCAACGGGTTGATTTAAAATGTTGTTTCTTTGTAATCAAGCTCTTCAATGAGATGTATGTATTATATCTTACGTATCAGCACCTAAAAATGTTCCTTCGGCGAGGAATAGAACTTTGAGGTCAATTTCTTCTCCATCTAATACATTGATTGTTCCAAATCGATTCAAAAGGGTAGGGTACTATGATAAAGATTTTGTCGTTGCTGCGTCTTAGTTTTATAGATATGGGTGGCGTATGTAGCTTTAAGAAGCACTTGAAGACCTCATTGGGAGGTCTTATCAAAATGTTTATTCAACTTTTTTGTAACGGTATAACCCTACCGGTTTCAATGCTTTCACTTCATCTTCAGGGGAGTACAAACAAGACTAAATTTTGTTCGAACTGGTACCGACATACACGCTTCAACGGCTGGGAACTGAGAGGTGAGAGAGGCTTGGGACGATTTCGGCCAGGAGCGGAGAGATTTTTGGGATATATGTATTTACTAGATGTTCGGCTCAATGTACTGACTAAGAAATTTCTAGGGCCTCTAATCTGTCCAATTTATTTCCTCTACTACTGAAATGTAAGAATTTGGCATTATCGATAGAAAAAGTATGGTTTTCACGGTGACAATGATTAGCCGTTTGAATTAATAAACTACAATGTCTTTAAACCTCCACAACGTTAATGCCTTAACAATAAACAATATACTTATCAAAATGTATGGTTTTATATGAACAGTACACGTATACACTACACTTAAAGCCAAATATCTCAATATCAAATATCGAAAGATATGTCAAAACATATTTAAATAGAATACGTAACTTCGAGAAATGTATGCAATAGAAGATATTATAAGATAAATATATTGTTCTTGTGATCAAAATATATTGTTCTTGTGATAACATACCACAGGTCTAACTTAATGAAATAAATAATATGGTAGTTGACTTTGTTACCATTAGTCAAGACACAGAAATTTGGATCCATGGATATAGAAACTACTTGAGTGTCGACCCAGGAAAAAAAAGCAAGAGAAAAAAGGAACATAAGATAAGTCATTTTAATCATGTGATAAATATTAGTTGTATTTTAAATAACTGTTGTAGATGAAATAAAAAAAAATCAATCAAAATCTTATTTAACGTTATAGTTTTATTATATGTAGAATTTAAACGACATACTTTGACATGTGTGTTATGTTTTTGGGAACATTGTTTTAAGATAGTTAAATTGCTTTACAAAATAAATTATACCATTTATTTATTAATTTCGTTGAAATTACCCCAAGGAAGTTAGGCTTCCAAAAATTAAAATGACAAAAAGTGAAAATAATTTATACATTCTACAAATGTTTCAAAACTTTTTAACGAAATGTCAAAATGTACGAAACAAGTCGAACCATTGCGAATTATCGTTATCTTTGTGTTGAATATGTTCAAAATAAATTTAGGTTATGCTCAAGCGAAAAGAAAAAAAACGTAAATGTACTCGTACGAGTTAATAAATTTAGGTTATGTTGAAGTGAAAAGAAAAAACGTTAATGAACTCGTACGAGTGAATAAATTTAGGTTATATTGAAGTGAAAATAAAATACGTAAATGTAATCGTACGACTAAATAAATTTAGGTTATGTTGAAGTGCAAAAATAAAACGTAAATGTACTCGTACGAGTTAATACTATAAATTTAGGTTATGTTGAAGTGAAAAGAAAAAACGTAAATGTACTCGTACGAGTTAATAAATTTAGGTTATATTGAAGTGAAAATAAAATACGTTAATGTAATCGTACGAGTTAATAAATTTAGGTTATGTTGAAGTGAAAAGAAAAAACGTAAATGTACTCGTACGAGTTAATAAATTTAGGATATATTGAAGTGAAAAGAAAAAACGTAAATGTACTCGTACGAGTTATTAAATTTAGGTTATGTTTAAATGAAAAGAAAAAAACGTTTTATAAATGTACTCGTACGAGTTAATAAATTTGAGTTATGTTGAAGTGAAAAGAAAACCCGTAAATGTACTCGTACGAGTTAATAAATTTAAGTGATACTGAAGTGAAAAGAAAAAACGTAAATATACTCGTACGAGTTAATAAATTTAGGTTATGTTGAAGTCAACAGAAAATACGTAAATGTATTCGTAAAGTAAATGTACTCGTACGAGTAAGTTCGCGGATGCAAAATGGTACGTACAATTTTTTGTAAAATTAGTTTTTAAACTAAATTAACACCATACAGTGAAAAATGTATATTCCAATCTTTGTAACTTGTTAAATCGAACACTGTTTATTCCACTTTACATAACAATTTAACCCTACCGGTTTCAAGGTTTTTTCATTTCATCAACAAAATCTCTTGTTTATGCTACCTGATGATGAGGTGAAAACTTTGAAACCAGTAGGGTTACACTGTTTTATAAAGTGGAATACACAGTGTTTGATTAAACAAATAACAATGTATTTAAACTTCCACAGTGCTATTATCCGTTAACTATAAATAATTTATAAATAATGTATTTCAATCTTTATACTGTTTATTTTCAAAATAATTTATAATAAAAAATTCACATAGTTTTAAATATTAATTATAAGGCAAGAAGTTGTCCATTTGATTTTTTTATATTTTAAACCTTTGCGATAAATAAAATTAATTTTGTTAGTTTTATCAAGCAACAGTAAGTTGATTTTATAAAACGTCAAAAGTAAAGACCACGAAAATAGAAAATGGAATTATTATACAGAGACACAAAATGGCACAGGTGTCTACCTCTAATGCAAGTTGAAATTGTTTTTCTTCGAAGAACAACTTTGTCTTGAACGTAAGCGGTTTAATTGCTGCTTCCGAACGTCCATGTCCGACAACTTTTGCAGGGCCGTACTGTTAGACAAAAATTTCAGTGACTATCTTTTGAAAGAATTTATGGTGATGTTGATAATGATTTATTTTTTGGCACCGTTTGGTAACTGTTAATCATTCATAATAAGACATCTGGAGTCTAGTTAAAAATACGTCTTCTACCTAGATCTTATCTTCTTCTTCTTCAGCCGTCTCTCCACTGCTGGATGTAGGTCTCTTCTTAAACCTTCCACGCTTCCCTGTCTTGGGCTGTTCTCGTTTATTTTCTACCGGCGACAGGGATAATGTCCCGTCGGTCTTCTCGTATCCCACGGCCTCCATTTCAGGACTCTGGGTGCCCATCTTTCATTTCGTTATCTGGCAACGTGACCCACCCATTGCCATTTCATGCCAGCAACACGGTCCATTATGTCGACAACCCTAGTACGTCGCCTGATTTCTTCGTTTCTGACTTTGTCTATCACACTTATGTCTAACATTCGTCGTTCTACGGATTGTTGTGCGCATTTTAGTCTGTGAATGGTATTGGCAGTTAATGTTATCGTTTCCAAGCCATACGTTAGCACACGGAGTACGCATGCATCGAAAACTTTTCTTTTTAGATTGGTGGAAACTTGGTTGTTCTTGAGAACATGGTTGAGCTTTCCGAATGCTTCTACTTATATATGTGCGTTTGTGCGTTATGTGCGTTTAACTCCCGATAGTACCCGCAAAGAGAATTTAAAGAGTCTAAAGAGTTTCGGTAGTTATACTTCCCAAATGCATTAGACGTGTACGAGTGTGGTTGCTTGTTCTCGTACGGTAGTATTTCCATAACTTGTGATCGCGAACTGTGAGTTACTTGCCTAGTCCAGAGTATCCTGAACCGAAGCCTCGATTGCTAGGAGTAAAGACAATATCATTTGTTTGGATATGTTGAGGGGAACCATTGGAATGAATAAATTAACGTAGAGGGTGTCATGAATTCCTATAATTCCTATTGTTTTAATTTTATAGTAATCTTTATTTCTCTTGAGAAGCATAAACTAGTAATTTCCCCCTAATTGATGATTTAAATAAAAAAACTCTTTTTTGAAAAACGTCTATTTTTTCCGTATTTCGAGCTGATAAGACACATACAATAGAGTGACAATGTATGACAGAATACGGACTGAAGTGGTTACGGGTGGGTGAACTAAAGGGTGATATGTAGAATACGATGAAGAAAAATAGATAGTTTTTGGATGTAAAACGAATAAATAGACATAAAAAAAACAGATGCGTGAGACTCTCGCGCGGTATAAGTAAAACTTCTTAGCTCCTAGGAAAAGGATTTTCTTCCATTTTTCCATTTGTTAACGATTTTTTTAGGATTAAGAAATGGTTTTGTGTAATTTAATTGAAGAAAATCTCTCTTAATTTAATAAAAAAAAAAATTTTATCTATTCATCAATTTCCATAGACTCATACTCCAAGAAAGAAAGTTTGTGTAATATATAATATAATACGCAAGCGTCAACTGGTTGCCTTATGCCACACACAGTACAGGCGGCGAATGCGCGTAGTGTGTCTATGATGTATGCGACGGAGAGAGTAGAAACGATTCTCCCTCTCTTTTATCTCAACTGCCGATTGGAGTCGGAGAAAGATACGCGTCGCGCTGCGCATGCGCGTAGCTCGTTTCACTTTTCGTGACGTTCAGGTCAATTTGCCCTACCGCGCCTATAGAAGTTTCACTTCAAAAATATAAAGTGCAAATACAAGTGAAAAGCATGGGAAAAAAACCAAGGAAAATTATAGCTGAATCAAGTGTATAATGTTTTGAAAAAAAAAACAAACAAAGAAAATCAGGCTTACCCTACATATTCTTCTCAGTACACACATTTAAACATTATTTATTCGGGTCCTTTCAGTCTATTTACACATCCATGTTTCACTTTCATACGTCTAAGTTGGTACTAATTTACTGTTATAGATTATAATTTAACCTTACTAGTTGATATTGTCCTACTAGTTGTTATGTTTTCTTCTTACTTCACGCAGTTTGATATCCCTCACAACTCTTCTATGTATCATCTGAGAAAATGCGAGTTCCATTAAAAGAGCAGAATTTCTCAGCGTTTGTGCCTATGTATATGACTTCTTGAAAAGAGAACAGCTATAAATATTTTTCAACAAGCTTCTGAATTCTTTCTCAAGCGCAGTTCCACAAGCAGACCATACCATTGATCGGGTCCAGCTCTCGGATAAATATTCGACATATTGGTCCTGTTTGAATTTAAAACTTAACGAAATATTACATTTTAACATAGTATTAAAAGTTCAAGAAATTATGAAAATCATATGAATAATACTGCTTCAACATTATCATCAATATGTATGTAGTAGGCGGAGAGAACAAATCTCTACTTCATTGTATTGTGGCACACATATTTTGCTTCTGCCACGTCAACACACATTGTTATGCACACTCTCCTATTGTAAAGATTTTTAATTAGAATTTGACTACTTTGGCCGCTTAAAGACTTTCTGAATTTCTCGAATCTTTTTTTTCTCTTTTTTTAACCTGGCGTGTTTATTGCCATGTGGCAATCTCTTCCGACCAACCAGAAATATGTTTTTATAGGCCCTAAGTGTTAACCAGACTGGAATACTATTTAAAAAAATCTGGGTTCCAGCGGGGATCGAACCCGTAACCTCCGGACAGGGCAGACAAGTGTCTTACCGACAGGCCACGGAGGTCGTCTGAACAACTTCAATACAATTATTTTTTTGTGAATCTTTCGTCATTAATTTTTTCTACGTAGACGAATCATCTCACCCCTTTTTTCTTCATGGTAAGTACATTTTCTTTAAACGCACATTTTTTCTAATATCCTCATTCTTTATTCCGCATATTTTTAATAAAAAAAATTGCTATAAACTAGCTTTGAGAATAGAAAAGAAGATTCCCGATATCTACAAGGTTATATATAAAAAGATATATAAAATAACACTCCCGGTATCTACAAGGTACGACTCCCGATATCTAAAATTTGCTATAAACTAACTTTGAGAATATAAAAGAAGATTCCCGATATCTACAAGGTTATATATAAAAAGATATATAAAAGAACACTCCCGGTATCTACAAGGTACGACTCCCGATATCTAAAAATTTGCTACAAACTAACTTTGAGAATATAAAAGAAGATTCCCGATATCTACAAGGTTATATATAAAAAGATATATAAAAGAACACTCCCGGTATCTACAAGGTACGACTCCCGATATCTAAAAACATGGCAATAAACTCGCCAGGCTAAAAAAAAGGATTTTTTTCACTAGGGGATTTCAAGCCAAATACTTAATAGTACTAAAGAAGGCATATACATGTGGTTAAAACTTCGTTAATGAGATTGCACTGACCATTTTAACTTTTTAAAGTATAACTTACACACGAGATGATAAACAACGAGTAACGTGCTTTCTATAGTGAGCAAAAACTCGTCTGATGGAGTCAAAGGCAATTTGGCATACAAATATTTTCTCCCAGCTAAATTGTTTAACATGTATGCATCACCAATGCATATACTTGTATGTAAATAAACACAAAATAAACAAATTACTAAAATTAGTTTCAAAAAAGGTATATTTAATAATTCATTTAATTTTTTTAAATTAATCACCATCCTTCAGAACCACCCCTGTTCATCAAAATAAACATAAGGTAAAGTTTTATTAATAAAAAGATAACTAATTACCCAAGGGTTAAAATTTTCTTTGAATAATTAATTTTTTAAAGTTTTTTGCTTTGCTTTGTTATAGACAATTTATTTTCAAAGACAGTATTTACCTGTTTAAGATTTATTAATTAATTAAAAAAAAATTCCGGCTATTTTAAGAAAAGCTTGCAAAAATGTCGGAATGACAAGAAAAGAGAGCTTTTTTTTCAGCCACCTTCTATTGTTAGATATAGGCTTACCCTAACTGTTGTCATTTCTGTTGTTTTTTTTTATAGTAACCAAAAGCTAGAGATTTATGCCAAGATGGAATAAAGAAAATATAGTTTTTCTATCAACTTCAAAAAGAACATAGCGTGATTGTTGTTTTGTAAAACTTAAAATAATAAATGTTTTGATTAATTTGTTTTGTGCACCTCACCATATCTGAATTGACTATGCGGACATATAAAAAAGCGTGGCTGTGGAACAACTTCTTCTTCAAATCCATGTATCGAGTCTTGGGGTTCAGATCTATTAAAATTGATCCGTAACTCGCAGTTTGTCATCATAAGTGTTAGAAATACTACCGCATGGGAAGTGGTAACAACACATGTGCACGTTTAGCACGCGAAACTTTTGTATACTGTTTCATAAAGTGAAATTAAGAGTGTTTGATAAAACAAATTACAATGTCTTTAAACCTCAACAATACATTAGCTATACATTTTTTTTAAATTAACAACAAAAATAAGCTGAACGAAAAATTATACAAAATCACATGTTTTCAATACAATACAGGGCAGTCCATAGATGCACTGCGCCAAAAATATACACACAAAATACAAATTATTAAAAAACTATTTGAAAACAAAATATAAAAGGCAGAATCACATAGGTGTAACTTCACAAATCTCCTTCAACAAAGGGAAAAAACCATAAAAATGGATTAAAACAATTAAAAAACCTAATAATTAATAAAAAATCTGTTCAAAAAAGCATTTAAAAGTCCTCAAAAGACACGCGGGATTCCATTCTAAGGCTCGGATACTCAGTAGAGCCTTTTCAGGCACTCCTTATAGGTCAACAAACTATCTCCAAAAACGTCTGAAACGATTAAGCGTGAATGTTGATCACAGCATTCGATGTAAGCCCATCGGTCTTTCATTGTCAATTCATGTCAAATCGGTTTTCCATTGAATAATTTTTTTTCATGTTTACTGTGTAGTTGCTTCGTGTCTTCGGTATATAATTTTGAGTGGATTGGTCCTCAAAGCCTCCAAAAGCTTTAGGGACAAAATAAAAGTCTAAATTGCCTACACATTAAGCCGCCACTTTGCCATTACCATAAAAAGATCGTAAAACAGTGTTAAGTTTTATATTGTTTGTCTTTGATATTATGAATAAAATAGTTTAGCGAATACTATAAACGAAAAGACTTTTCAAGAATGGAAAATAAAACGGTACCAAACTAAGTTTCCATTTCAAAATTAAGATTGGTTGAAGCCATTTTCCGCAAGATGGTATGATTATTTTCGCAAGATGGTATGATTATTTCCGCAAGATGGTATGATTATTTCTGCAAGATGGTATGATTATTTCCGCAAGAAATTGTAATTTATTTTTATCCAACACTGTTTATTCCACTTTTTTTGTGACGGTATAACCCTACCGGTTTCAAGGCTTTCACCTCATCTTCAGGGGAGCGCAAACAAGACAAAATGCTGTTCGAACTGGTGCCGATATACACGCTTCAACGGTGACAATGATTAGCCATTTCAGAATAAATTAGAGGACTGACTGACTGTGATAATTTCTATATAGGAAAGACAGGAAGATCTTTTGAAAAGAGATTTCGTGAACACAAATTCGCCTTAACAAATCCTCTAATTTATTCTGAAATTTATTAATTTATTCTGGCTAATCATTGTCACCGTGAGAATCATACTTTTTCTATCGATGATGCCAAATTCTTACATATCAGTGATAACGGAAATAAATTGGACAGATTAGAGGCCCTAGAAATTTCTAAGTCAGTACACCGATCGGAACATCTGTTGAACAGTTATTTCCCCAAAATCTCTCCGCTCTTGGCCGAAATTGACCCGTGCCTTCCTCACCTCCCAGCCTCCAACCGTTGAAGCGTGTATATCGGTACCAGTTCGAACAGCATTTAGTCTTGTTTGCGCTTCCCTGAAGATTAGGTGAAAGCCTTGAAACCGGTAGGGTTATACCGTCACAAAAAAGGGGAATAAACAGTGTTTGATAAAAATAAATTACAATGTCTTTAAACCTCCACAACGTTAATGCCTTAACTATAAACAACGTCCGCAAGAAAGTATGATTATTTTGAGTGCTGCAAAACAAATTAACTGATTGATTGCTCCTTGGTAATCTCTTAAGCCTAAAATGAGTTACAGTTTGTGCCAATTACTAATTAAAAAAATAAAAGTAATGGCTTACACTGAATCTTGGTAAAAGCTGGAAACTCGAAATGCGCTGAAAAAACTATTCACCGTATTAAAAGTATGAAATAAGATCTAAAGAAAATAAAAATACCAATTTTTATAATTTTCGAATAAAGTGATAAAGGAAATAGAAAATAATAGAGGTCAAACTTTGTTATTGAACAAATAATTTATTTTACGGTCGCTGTTTGAAGTAACCCATTAGTTTACTAATCTTATGGTAGCTAGTAGTAGATCGCATTATCTGACAGCATGAACAGTTCATGAAGTACAAAACGTGATGAACAAGAAATGTCAAAAATTGATTTTTTTTAAACGAAGCGTAAATTCATTATCAGACTGACACGGAATATTTAAGCCAAAATTCACAAGGGGAGTGGAATAGCAAAGAATGTTGTAAATTTGTAACAATGTCGACAATTCCTACTTAATTTAGTCTTTTACGTTATACTTTACATACGATTTATATGGATCTGGGTTTGTTGCTTTTCATTTCTCGTGTCCACAGTAAACAAGGATTTCGCTTGTATCTTATTGAGGATATATAACATGGGAAAATAATTGCTATTGCAAACTCTCATCACCTTGATAAACAGTGAGACTTAATGACATGTACATATATGAATCACGCGGGTCAAACATTGCATACTAAAATATTTCAGATATACCAGAAGGTCCATCCCAAAATGTCCCGCACACAATCATCGAAAACACACTACATTCAAGAGTTCACATGAACCTTTGTTAAGAGTCATCCCTCCTTCAAGTCCAAGCATTCTCCTTTCATAATAATAATCAATTTTCGATCCACTGCCTGAATTTATTGCACCCTTTTGCCTTTGTTGAATTTGGTACCCGATTGTATGTAATGGGAGACAAGTAGGCATATTGCCTTTGGACAAAACACTCTAGGGATTGTGAAAAATGGATCAGTTGTCATACGTATCATATATTCCTGCAGAGATAACATATTCTTTTTTTTTATAGCAGTGCCAGAGAATGGATTTGAAGTGTAAGTTGACAACATTAAGGACCCGATACTCCCTGAAAATTTCTACTGTGGGATACCGGACAGGAAGTTTATTAATTATTTTAAGATTTATTTTTAATGCTCGTATCAATTGAAAGATCTTACATTTTTTCCTTGCATTATGTGTCCAAATTATTCGAACTTTCTACTTTTGATGGTGGATATTACTTCTCTATCTTTATTCACCTGGTTCAAGATGCCATATTTACGGACTTGTTTATCCCATGAAAATGTTAACATTCTCCTTTAGCACCACATTCCAAAACTTTTCTTATTTCTTTGTGGTGACCTAGATGAGTGTCTATGCTTCATCACAATAGATAAAAATAAGAGAATATCTAGCAACGCAAAATTCGCAAATGTAAATCAAGATTAGATCTTGTTAAGTAGATCCTGCATTCTGAAAAAAAACCAATTCGTACGATCTACTCTTGCTTGAATCTTTTCAAACTGGTTCCGTTGATCATTCATCCAGCATCCCAGAAATGTATATACATATTGTCAGTGTCGCTCAAAAATTCCATTATTGAATATCAAAGGAAATATTTTATTAAATTTCTATTCCAACGAAAATGTAAATTTACTTTAAACTAATTTATGACAATTTACATACAATAATGATTGTCGATGAAAAAATATCTATCAAAGGGTTCAGAAATTAACTTTTGCGAATTTTTCATGCGAAAGAAAAGGGTTTGAAGAAGGTTTTTGGCCTCAGGCTCCTGTAAACTTTCACGCTGTTGAATTTAAATCATGGTTTTAGCGTAATGGTAAAACTTTGGATGTATTTAAGTTATGATGAACTTTTAATTTTAAATGATTTTATATTTATTTAAGGGCAACGTTTAAAAAGAAAAGAACAAAATGATTTAACAATCTTTTGTACGTACTTTGTCATCTACTTGATTTTTTAAATATTAATTTGTGTTTTTTTTTAATAATGGAAATTTTATAAGAAATATAATTAAAATGAAATGTTTTTAAGTAAAAGCAATACCGTGTTTCATAGGTACGTTATGGAAAGGTTTTTTTTTAAATTTCGTTTAAATTTTTATAAATACTCTAACTTTATATTTTTTTATGAAGAATAAACGTTAAGTTTTGTGCCTTGAATTGAAAAATAATTGAATTGATGTGTTGAATATTTTTGTTTTCTTTTTCAGAGATTTTGTTTCAATTCTAAGTCTTCTTCTTCTTCTTCCTCTTGGTCTAGGTCGTATGACCTATTTGTGACGGTGGGCTGTCCTGGGATGATGACGTCCAATTGTTCTTCCATCTTTTCGGCGGCCTTACTGGTAATCTCCTGCTGCTAGGGTTTTCAGTCTTAGCGATTTTTGCCAGTATTGTATCTTCCATGCGGTTCACGTGATCCCTCCAGAAGCGACTTCTGCTTCTTCCCCACCTCACTATGTCTTCAACACCACATACATACCTCATCGTCTTATTTCTGATCCGATCTCTAAGAGTTCTGTCTGCGATGGAGCGTAGGGTTCTCATTTCTGCCACTCTGAGAAGTTTTTTTTGTCCTGTTCCTTTCAATTCTAAATATGAATAAAAAAATATTTTCTCGTTTGCCTAATATACATTTCACACAATTTTAGAGGCAGTAAAAATGTAGAAAATAAGCATATCAACCTTTTTTACAAGGTTTTGGCTTTCAATTTGTGGAATTATTGATTAGAATATTTAACAATACTTTTTCCCATTAATTACTATTAATACTTACAAACACACAAACCATCACGTCATATTCCTGTCTTGATAGGCAGAAATAATAGAGTACCAGACTTTTTTATCTTGAAACACATCCTTAGCTTTTCCCCTCCCTACATCTCTCATACCACTTCAAAGATTTCTCAGTAGTGAGCAAACATACAATTCAGTTTTCTGCTTATAAACAACAATTCTATAAAACAATTATTAAAGCATACTTCTAGCACAAATCTTTGTTTTTTTGCACATAAATATCAATTTATTAAAATTATATTTAAAATGAATTCACAATTCTATACATTTGACAAACAATCAACAATTGAATAAAATAATGTTTTAGTAATGCAAACAACACAAACATTTGTTTTTATTTTTTTTAATATAAATCAATTTATAATAATGTGCATAGTACATAATTTATAATAATGTGCATAGTACACAATTTATAATAATGTCCATAGTACACAATTTTACTTTCTACAGAAATGTGAAATACATTTATAACGAATAACTCAAGAGTGACGTCCGTTTTGTTTTATGAAAACGTTAAAAAAACACCCGTGAACAAGTCTTCATAATTATCAACATACGTGTATACCGAAAAAGGCCTGTTACTATTCTCAATTAGGTATATTTTTTTCATTAAAATGAAAATAATAATTTCAGTTTCAAATATTGTGTCTTATTATTTTTATGTTAAAATTACCATACAATTGTATGTAAGAATTAAAAAAATAATTAAAATATATCCAAGTTACTTAACTGAAAACAAAATAGTACATTTGTTCGTCTGAAAAGTGGAAATTTAAAAAAGCGCTTCACAGATGCATTTCTGCAACTGACACCACGTGTCGGCAGAGAAGAAACCCCCTTGAGACCCGACTGCTTTATGAAATCTTTTCTGCTTCACTTTACGAGTAGGTCCACGTTATTATATGAAGCTGCCCTAACGTCACAGTTTCCATTCCGATTCAAAATTACATTTTATACAGTTGACATCGAAGCATCCAGTAAAATTTATTGAATTGACTAGAAAGGAGAAATCGTGAGTTTATTTCAGAATATTATGAGATATTTTTCACCTAAACATATATTTACAATATTTGTTGCGAAGGTACTTTTCTCGATGTCGTGTGCAGTTGTTGAAATGTTGGATGTCTTCGTCAATTTAATACTTGTTTATTGTTTATATATTTTTGAAACTTTTGTCTTTTGCAATTTATGAAACTCTCAATACTTATTTTTTTTAAATACTGTTATATAAGTTCGTCGTTGCTGAGTCTCGTAGTCAAGGCTTTCCTCGCCATTGCAACGCTAATCAAGCTAGAAATTTATTTCGTTCCTTCTTTTTTTTCTTCTTGTTTTGGAGTGTGAGCTGTTACACACCAGCAAACTCACCGACCACATTGCCGTACTGGATCCGATGGCCCACCGAAATAAGACGATCGGAACACACCGGCATGTAATTTTTCCTTACCTTTTTTTTTAGAAAAAAATAGATATGACCGAAGTCATATGTAACTTTATACCCACAAATACTAGGCGGAAAAAATGTATTCTCTTTTTCCTCTTGAAAAATGACGTTGAACCCATATATATGAAGGAGTACACGCCAGTGTCGAGTGATGTTTATTTCATTATTTTTTTTTTATTTTGTTTTTTTTTCTTCTAACATATCCTAACCTACTTTGAAATATGAAAAAAAGTATAATCAGTCGACAATGTTGGGAATATCAGTCGATAATGCGTAATATTTAACGTTTTGGCTAAAACAATTAATAAAAATAATAGGTCGCTAAAGAAACCACTAAATGAAAAACATTATTACGGAATGTTGAAAAAAAAACTTTACTCATAAAAGTTATTGTAACGTCCTAAAAATCCTTAACATTAAGTTATTCATTTTGCCTGAACTAGTAACATTAAGAAACACAAACACTTGTTTTCAAAGAAATTTATCTGTTATACGTGTGTTTATTCCCGTTTCAACACTTACCGGGTATTTTGTAGTTATTATAATTCGAATAAAGTTGATAATCTTAATCTTGTAGCATCGAAGTTGTGTTATACAATAATATCCACGTATTTTAAAGTCACGCCCTTGAATTTGGCAGTAGATGAAGGTCGATAAATAGGCTATTTATTGTTTGTAATCGAGTATTATAGTCAACCTTCTTGTGGGTGGAAGACGCCTGCGTGTAATGGTTTATAATGTGCAAGATGTTGTATTTCAGCAAGCACACTTTCTTGACAGATCAAACCCAAAGGCCTGATGGTAAGGATAATGAATTTCCATAACGAACGATAGGTTCAATTTGCTGCAGCTTTTTGCTGGGCAGTTTTACAAAGCGCAATTCTTGTGTTTGATAAACGCTTTATATCCGTGAAATGTTTCAATATTTATAATTGTGAAGGTTTTTTTTTAAATTTATATGACAAGTGAGTTTGTGTTTATATTTGTTGTAGTAATCATAGTAACATTTTTATATTGTAATATTTGATAGATATGACTTAATGTTAATTTGCCCAGCCTTAAAGTATTTTGGTGAAATGTTTCAATATTTATAATTGTGAAGGTTTTTTTTTTAAATTTATATGACAAGTGAGTTTGTGTTTATATTTGTTGTAGTAATCATAGTTACATTTTTATATTGTAATATTTGATAGATATGACTTAATGTTAATTTGCCCAGCCTTAAAGTATTTTGGTGAAATGTTTCAATATTTATAATTCTGAAGGTTTTTTTTTAATTTATATGACAAGTGAGTTTGTGTTTATATTTGTTGTAGTAATCATAGTTACATTTTTATATTGTAATATTTGATAGATATGACTTAATGTTAATTTGCCCAGCCTTAAAGTATTTTGGTGAAATGTTTCAATATTTATAATTGTGAAGGTTTTTTTTAAATTTATATGACAAGTGAGTTTGTGTTTATATTTGTTGTAGTAATCATAGTAACATTTTTATATTGTAATATTTGATAGATATGACTTAATGTTAATTTGCCCAGCCTTAAAGTATTTTGGTGAAATGTTTCAATATTTATAATTGTGAAGGTTTTTTTAAAAGTATATGACAGGTGAGTTTATTGACTTTATATTTGTTGTAGTAATCATTGTAATATTTGATATATATGGCTTAATGTTAATTTGCCCAGCCTTAAAGTCTTTTGGTGAAATGTTTCAATATGTATAATTGTAAAAGTTTTTTTTTAAATGTATATGACAGGTGAGTTTATTGGCTTTATATTTGTTGTAGTAATCATAGTAACATTTTTATAATATTTGATAGATATGGCTTAATGTTAATTGGCCCAGCCTTAAAGTATTTTGGTGAAATGTTTCAATATTTATAATTGTGATTTTTTTTTTAAATGTATATGACAGGTGAGTTTGTTGACTTTATATTTGTTGTAGTAATCATAGTAACATTTTTATAATATTTGATAGATATGGCTTAATGTTAATTGGCCCAGCCTTAAAGTATTTTGGTGAAATGTTTCAATATTTATAATTGTGATTTTTTTTTTAAATGTATATGACAGGTGAGTTTGTTGACTTTATATTTGTTGTAGTAATCATAGTAACATTTTTATAATATTTGATAGATATGGCTTAATGTTAATTGGCCCAGCCTTAAAGTGTTTTGGTGAAATGTTTCAATATTTATAATTGTGAAGGTTTATTTTTAATTGTACTCGTATATGACAGGTGAGTTTGTTGACTTTATATTTGTTGTAGTAATCATAGTAACATTTTTATAATATTTGATAGAAATGGCTTAATGTTAATTGGCCCAGCCTTAGAGTGTTTTGGTGAAATGTTTCAATATTTATAATTGTGAAGGTTTTTTTTAAATGTACTCGTATATGACAGGTGAGTTTGTTGACTTTATATTTGTTGTAGTAATCATAGTAACATTTTTATAATATTTGATAGAAATGGCTTAATGTTAATTGGCCCAGCCTTAGAGTGTTTTGGTGAAATGTTTCAATATTTATAATTGTGAAGGTTTTTTTTAAATGTACTCGTATATGACAGGTGAGTTTGTTGACTTTATATTTGTTGTAGTAATTATAGTTACATTTTTATAATATTTGATAGATATGGCTTAATGTTAATTGGTCCAGCCTTAAAGTGTTTTGGTGAAATGTTTCAATATTTATAATTGTTAAGGTTTTTTTAAATTTATATGACAGGTGAGTTTGTTGACTTTATAATTGTTGTAGTAATTATAGTTACATTTTTATAATATTTGATAGATATGGCTTAATGTTAATTTGCCCAGCCTTAAAGTATTTTGATGGTGTTGTACTTATATATTAATCCTTTTAATCCCAGCATATTTTGCATAAAATGTGCGAAAAATCACAACATTTTTTGGCCAAAAAAAACAGTAGTTTATATTGTATTTTATTTTTTATCTCAGTTAAAATTTAGTTTTAAAACCTAATTTTTTGTGTAAACCTCCCTCTAGAGTGTAAAATAATAAGTAATTTTCATATTGATTGTGAAAACTTTGAGGTGGATGGTCTGTCCCGTGGGATTTTTCGCATACACTAGTTGGGGCCGATAATCGACCCCGTGGAGTTAAAAGGGTTAAAGCTGATATAGTTGTCAAATCTCATCAGTGACTAGCAGAATTGTTTATATGTGAATTTGGAGGGTGTGAATCAGCTGTCTCAGAAAAAGCAATGAGCATTATAAGTCATAAGACGGTGATTTAAACCTTTTTTTAGAAGTATTTCATAAAAAAATTAATTAAACCTTATTTAAAGCAAATTGGACGTTACCTAAATAGAATAAAAATTGATTCTGGTTATCTTTAAAATTTGTTACAAAACAAATTCTAAAAGGTTGATATAAAAAAACTCGATTCATTATTCAAAAGCATAAAATAAATTCCCATCGCCAATTAACAAAGGTAAAATTCGTATTCCAATTTGAATATCAAGGCAATGAAAGTACACCTTAATTTATTCCAATTTATTTTCACCAATTTAGATTTCAGTTTGTCCACAAAATTATCCTTACTTCAAAAAGCGAATATTTATGTTATTTTATATATGAAAAATGATAGATTTTGAAAATTTTAATTAATAATGTATTTATACTCGAACCGAATATCAAAATCTGTAAAAACGATATTTTAAAATGGTATTTTAGAACGAATTTTGATTCGTGGAAGGAAAGGTGAAAAAATAATTAAATTATCCGAAGAAATGCGTGAACTAAGGCGAATATATATAACCTACGAAAGTACAATCATATAACTTCATACCAAAAGGCATTAAACTGATTGAATGTTAGAATAGATGCCAAATTCACATACTGTATCTATTGTATAATATACTTAACTGTTCCGCCACTTCCTCTTATCTCGCCGAAAATTTTCACCGTCTTTGCGATCATGGATTAGCGCTACGCTCAAACAGAGTTGGTTTATTGGCCTTTCCAGTTCACCGCTCCTTTTTTTACGTTGTCCTTGTTGTTCATGCACTGAGACTCTGGAATCAGTTACAAACAAATGTTAGACTCGCTCTGTCCTTGCCATGCTTTAAGAAACGACTGAAAAAGCTCTTAATTTCTAGTCAGTTATATAACGTGTTTCATTCCCGATTTTTTTTTCGTTTCCTCTCCACCACCCCTTCCTTTTCCTTCGATTGATGATATCTCACTTTATATGAAAAGGAATGTTTAGGTAATTGTCCGTCTTTGTGGGCATATGCTCACGTATGTGTTCATGGATTTCGTGGGGATGGATAATTATTTGAATGTTTTTTGCGACCATATAACTTGCTTCATCTACTTTGTCTTGTTGTTTGGAAGAGATTGCCACCTGGCAATAATCCCGCTAGATTATATTTGCAATGTAAGTGTTAAATTAGTTAGTAAAAATATGAAAGTAAACTTAAGGCTGATATGTTGAATAAGATGAATAAAAGCACTCTCAGATTGTTTGGATACGTGGAACAAATGAATGCATGAAGACTAATGAAACAAATATAGGTACAGTGCAAATGTGACTGAAAGGTGGAAATACTAAGGAAAATAGGGTTTGAAAAAGTGAATGATATTTTGAAAGCAGGAAAAGTAAGAGAAATTGCAGGAGTTATATGAAATATGTGTATCAAGATAGTCCTCTCTACCCACTCCAGCAGGGAAACAGAGTGAACGTATGTTTGTTTGTCTTTATTTATCATACTCAACACATCGAATTATGTTTGATCGGATAGTTTTTCAATTTCAATTCATCTCCAAGGTTTCTTCTTAAATATTATACTCAAGTCAACATTAAAGTCACTATTACAAAACAAAGATTTCATATAGATCAAAGTCCACTACAATGTATATATCTATTTCTAAAACGACAATGTCCATATAAGTGAAAAAAATACTAACCCTTAACCTTTTGAATGGATTGAATCGGGATTTAAACTCGAAGGTTTAATTTTCATGCGGGATTTTCCGCTCTTTATGTTTAACACCGGGAAAAATAGAAATAATGAACAAGGTGGATATCAAAGCCCACAAGGATTACTTTTTCAGGTGAAGAGTCTTAGAAAATATCTCAAGGAAAATTTATTTTGAAATTAATACATTTCTGCTAATAATATTTCGTTAATGAAAAATTCGAGGAGGATTATTTTGGAAAAAAACTGTTTTTAAAGGACGATGAAAGCATCTAATTAAAATCTTTTTATTTTAACGATTTTAATTAGGTTTGAAGTTGATTCGTGTTTTATATTTAGTATTTTTTCAAACAGCTTTTTAACATGCAGTTTGGTTTTGATTTCATTAGAAAGATTATAGCAAAAAGTTAAAAAAAATACAGTTGAAAACAAAGAAACTAGAAAAGGTATGTCGTATTGCAAAGACAAGGGGTACAAAAGTCATGTATGTTTTACCATGAATTATGGTGATTCAGCAGTGGTTCTTACGGTGTCCATGTCATTAAGAAGTGTTGGTTTGGCTATTTACGATCTTCGATCACTTGAGTCTCGTTGATGTACGTTTAATTTTGGGTTACTTGAAAAAAAAATATTTCATAATGAGTTTTTAGCGGAATGTCCTTGAAGGACGAGATGATGAGGATGATTTGTTGATAAATAATAAAACACGTTAGATCGCAATACGGAAAGAGAGAGAATAGAATATTTTAATAGTAACGTAGGTATTTATAACATTTTAGAATGGGCGCGGGAGTGCGCTCGCGATATGCTTCTGTCTCGCTTCTGTGAATGCAGAAATGGTCAATTGTAGTATATAGGTAACAATCTATTTACGGAACTGGCAAGACAGCGTGGTGCGTTCTCTCTCTAGTATGTAGTGCGGTCCGCTCGGCTACGGGATGACTGGCCGGCGGGTGATCTTTGGACTTGAATGGCCGGCGTATGAACTTTGGACTGTTTATTTAATTTGTCGAGGAATGCGAAGGTCATCTCATCGGTCATTGACCGTATGTAAGCGACAATATTCAGCGGCGACCGTGGATCCCTACAAATTGATCTACGACCCTGGAACACATTGATTTTAGTGTTCTATCAAACTCCCTTAAGAAGGTCAATTTTGCATTCTTTCATTATTTAAACTAGGAAACACTGTTACAATTTTACTCAGACTTATCAAACTTTCCATCATTCAAGGTGTAAATCAGATAATTAAAAATTCACAATTTTAAATGAATATAAAAACTTTCGATTTTTCGAGATCACACTAACAGAGTAGCGGAATAACCGAAGCAGTACGAAAATCCGATTTTTTTTTTAAATTTTAAATAATATTTCGAAATGTTATAAAAAGTTGAATATTTTTACTGTTCTTGTTTATTCGTAACCCGATTAATACGATTATTATTAATCGAGAATATACTATACATGCTTTAATATGTACGGAGCTCTTGAACATAATGAAAATTTTGATTTCATTACGATTTAAAATTTGTCATATTTATTATTTTTTACCTGCTTGGTACTGTTGTAGTAAAAAAATGAGTTAATGTTTTTTCAATAACAGAAAAAATGTTGCGCAAAAAACCTGGCGAGGTGATAGAATAAAACACAAACAAGTTTAAAGGTAGTTTTCAGAAATGGGTCCGCCTCCCATTTGTAGAAATTTTGTATTATTTCACTATCTTGAATAAATATGAAAAATATTAAAAGTTAAAAAAAAACCCGTTGAAACCCAGATATTTTAAAAATAATTTCAGTTTGGTTTTCATTCATGGTCTCTTTGGAAGAGATCATCACATGACAATAGGCCTGCAAAGTTGTATCATATACAATTTAAGTGTTTTACAATAATACAATACAAAAAGTAAATTGTATGTATGTATCCAAATATTACATAAAAAAAGACGTGTAAGAAAAAGTAGAGCTATTAAATTAATCAAATCCTGATAGAGATAACAGTGAAATTCTTAAAAAATAAACATAAAAAGGAAAAGTATACCAAACGATTGTCAGACCCGCACTCCTCTATGGCTCCGAATGCTGGACGATGTATAACTCTTACTCTAGGCAACTAGAAACTGCTGAAATGCGCATGCTAAGATGGTCAGCTGGTGTGTCCCTAATAGACGAAATAAAAAGCTCACGCATTCGTGGAAGCCTAGGTGTTACAGACATCAACTGCAAGATAGAGGAGAGGCGATTGAGATGGCATGGGCACGTTGGACGCAGAGCACCCGATCACATTGTGAACCAGGCAATCTCCATGGATCTTCCTCGAATAACAACCAGAGGAAGACCAAATAATTCATGGGTGGTACAAAAAGATAACCTAATGCAGAGGCATGGCTTGGGGGACGTAGTCCGGGACAGAAGAGCATACAACCTGAGGACGAGGATAACTGACCCCAACAGTCTTCGCAGACAATGAGTTGGGATGGAGCCAGGGAGAAAAAGTTGTTGTTGCCGGGCCTCGCAGTCGAGGATCCCGTCGCCCCTCCAACGTCAGTCTTGAACCGTTCTCCCACGTCGATCGTGTGATCTTCTGTGAGAGAAAAAATAATATATAAATAATATTAGTAAAGCAATGAAGTTGTATATAGGTATAGCCTTGACAAATATTTGTTCAACATATTACTTTGTTTAATAATAATTTAAAAAAAATAAAAAAAGGATTCGTCGACGGTAGACATATTATCAACAATCTGTCGCTGACTTTCAGTTATTCGAAAATGGAAGCATTAACTTGCTTTGCCGTCACTGGATCTTGTTGCATCCTTCTTCAGTAACACATTTTAAATGCATAGATTCTACGTCTCTCACTTGCTCTCAGAGTCCACGACTTCTCGCCGTACATAAATATTCCAAAGACAAGAGACTAAATAAGACGCGTTTTAGTTGTGATGGTGATAGTTCCGATGATGCCAGAACTCTAACAACGTAGGAAATTATTACATTTAGTACGTAGGACATTCTTAGGTTATCCATATTTTCCTCATTCGCCCCCGCTATTATCTTCTGCAAGTTCTTCCCCATCTCACAAGAGCTCTCAATAATCGAAAAGTGATATCTAAAAAATTGTATATAAAAAAACATGATAACATTTGAGTTTCATATTTTCCCCTACAAGCTTCCTCACGTTCAAAACAAGAAATACAGAACAAAAAAATAAATTCCGCTCAATGGCAAGAATATAAAATTTAAAATTTTCAGCTCTTTTATGCTTTCAGAACGTATCGTGTTACAAGAAATATAATATTCATAAAAGTTTGCTGCGGTTATTGGTGGCTTACCTTTTCAAGTGAAAATATTTTGAATATTTTTCGTAAGAAAACGCGTTATTACACGTATTATTGTATCTCATGCATATTTTTTTATTTTGTCGTGGCTTTTACACTAAAATTTCAGTGCTAATTAAATTGAGAGCATAGTCATATAACATAGTGCTTATTTACATACTTTGATTTAAACATTTATCGAAAATATCTACCAATCATAAGTCATAAAATAAATTTTAATCTAAACATATAATAGCTGAAATATCCGAAATGGTTACACAGCATGCTTATTATTTTATGGATGCTGACATTTTATGAGGCAGTTTAGTTTTTTTCGTACATATAAATATATCTGCGGGCTTATTGTCATGTGACACCTTCTAATCAACCAGAAATACGTTATAGAGGCCTTTAGGGAAAACCGAACTGGAATATTTTTTTAAATATCTGGATTCCAACGGTAATCGAACCCGCAACCTCCGAGCTGGGAGACATGCGTCTTACCAACTAAGCCATGGATGTCGTCTAGTAGGTAAAACGCTTGCGTTTTATTGTTCCGTTTGGTCCATCCACGTTTTCCTCGATCTTCGGTTCTACGAACGCCTTTGCACTTCAGATTCAGACTTGGATACTCGCTTTGTCACTTTTTTATCATTTGTTCTCTCCACATGTTCAAACCATCTCAAAGCTTCTTCCTTAAGACGCTCAAGAAGAAGAACAAATGCGTTAAACTGACAAGTGAGAGACGCAACTGAACTAAATGACAGGATAGACTCGTTGGCAGTCGTCCACAAACAAGACCTCCAAAAAGTCAACATCTCGAGAAAGGCAGTGTTAATAATAACATACCACATTTCGAACGCAAGAGAAATTAGAAAATTGTTAAGAGCGATCAACTTGAAAACCTTATATTGAATCTCATATCTCGTCGCAAATGTTCTGCAACTCTTCGATCAACTTTTGTCTTTAATGATCTTACTTAAAACGTCCATTTTCTCCATGCATTCATTTCTGATGTCTTCATTACATAAATATAATGCAAAAAAAACTTAAACATGACAGTGTTTATTTTCTACCAGTTATACATTTTCCAAATCAATATGTACCATAGAAACACTCACTTTAGCGCGCTTATTCTCTCAAACCACTCGAAGAAGGATCTCCTGGTTGTTGAATTCAAGGGATTGGTTTTAATCTCATGATGATCGCCAGTCTCCGCAAAGGAGAGGAAATTTAAAGGAGAAGAGGAACTACATATTTAAAATAAAACAGTCCAATATTTGAGATCAGCTCATAACATTTTATATTTGTTATGTATTAAAAACTATTTATCCGTAAGCTGTAAATACTCTATTGCAAAAAATGTATAAAACGAGTATAATAACCCAACATTTTAGGTTTAAGAAGTAAACTTGCGTAATTTTATCTTTGATCGGTAAAAAAACTTCCAAACTCGATTCCCTAGTGATTGAACTACTGAATTTACTTTGATTAAACTATTCTATTCCTTTTTCAAAAAAACTTCCAAACTCGATTCCCTAGTGATTGAACTACTGATTTTACTTTGATTAAATTATTCTATTCCTTATTAAAAATAACTTCCAAACTCGATTCCCTAGTGATTGAACTACTGAATTTACTTTGATTGCACCATTCTATTCCTTTTTAATACTTTTAATGTAAGCAAAAAAGGTCATATTCACCATTACTTTAATGACTATCCACTGCAGGATGAAAGCCTTTAAACAACATCCAATTCCTTTGTATTTTTTGCCATTGTTTTCTAGGTATGGCTTTGAGTTTTATAGATCTTCTAAGATCTTTTGTTATTGCGGGGATATTATTGGATAATAATGATTATGCACTCGTTTTTTTTCAATACGGTCGACTTATTGTCTTTTTATTGTTTTTTTTTGGGTACCATTGGATATCAAACCTGAAACCTGGTGGAAGTTCATTGTCTTACCAATTAGGTCACAACAAAAAAAATGGTTTGAATCGTAAACCATTTTAAATCTGATTTTTTTCTGTAGCTTATGTGTTACTTACCGTGAATTATTGAAGCGCTATAAAACAACACAAAAAATTGCGATGTACAAACAATTGCCAATTGAAAAGTTACAGCAGGTTAAACTTGCCGATCATGTTAGAACTGATAATCATACTCAATCACGAGAAACTATCAATCTTTCTTTGTCCAATTTTTATATTACAAAAATATTTTTTAGTGATCTCAATTCTTCGAAACGTATATGATATATATGGTGATAAAGCCTTAAAAACAAACACAATATAAGTCTATAAGACTTTATGAAAAATAAATTAAATATAAATATTTTCATAGAGAGAAGACAAAGAAGATGAGAAAGTCAACAGAATGGTCTGACGTTTCTATTAGGACTCGCACTGAATAAATCTTGCAGGTAATTTAAATATTAGTTTTCTCCTGTAAACAGAGCTGCCATTAGTTATGTGTTTTGGGAATTCAATTTTGCGATATTTTTTTAAACACAGACGGTTAATTAATTATTTCTTGGAAAAAAATTGTTTTGTGTTTTACGAAACTTTATGGCAATAAGTCCTCCAGGTTAAATTGTACTGAATGGCAATAAGCCCTCCAGGTTGTATTGTATACAATGAATGTTTAAATTATACGATAATTAAAACAAATGTTTGTTATACAATATATTTTAAAAAAATGTTTGAATATTTATTTGTATAAAGAAATGTTTATCGTGTAATTAAGACGAAAAGGAAAATTTCAAACATATAAATATTTTCCCAATATTTATAATCATTAGTTTGGCGACAGAGTATAGTACACAGGTGTTTTCAATGTTCAGTAAAATAACAGAAAATATAGTTCGAGACAATACTTTGCCAGTGTGACTCTGATTGAATCGGCTAACTGAAAAAGGCAGAAATCAATAAAAGAGGATCCGATCCCAATACAAATGGCTGGGAAGACTAGTGACAAATGAAATGGGAAATCTACATAGAGAGGTTGTTAAATCAGGATATATGGTAGTGAGGAGTGAATAAATAATGAGTTGGTGTTATGCCAAGAAAAAATCCTTGAAAGGAAATGTTTAACTTTTAAAAGGATTGTTGTTTCGTATGGAAGGATTAATGTGTGATATGGAAGAATCGTGTTATCGTATGTGAGGGATTATTATGTGTTTTAGTATGATTGTGTCATATCAAAGGATTGTTGTACGGTATTGAAAGATTGATTTATACTATGGAAGGATTTTCGTGCCATTTGAAAGGTTAATTAAATTATACGGCGTTTTTATTGTATGATATGTAAGGATTGTTGTGTAATTTGGAAGAATTGCTGTTGTTTCATATAAAAAAAATTTCGTATGATATATAATGATTATTGTGTAACATGTAAAGATTGTTGTGTCATGTCGAAGAATTGTTGTACCATATGGAAGGATTGTTGTATGATATGATAGGATTGTTGTGTCATATAGAATGATTGGTGTGTGTTATTTAGATAGGCGTGGTTTTAAATACTTACTCTTAAATTTGAGCAGACAACGTAGCTTACACACGTTTTCTATTTTTTTATTTTAAAATTAGTATCGTAAGCTTTGAACTTACATACAAATCGTATATTTCATCGTCAATTCTACCTGAGACATTTTGAAAACTTTTTATGAATTAAAAAAAATGGATATATTATACTATATATATACCATATAACTCGTCGTCATGGATTGGATTTTTAAGAAAGATTTATAAAACAATGATTATTGTCTGAAATTAATATTGTGCAAGGAAGAAATATACCGAGAAAAGAATGGAAGTGAAATTTTGACTGAAGAAAATGTGGAGACATTTTAACTGAAGTAAAGGGTAAGGACTTTAAGAGAATGTAATATACTCGTATGTATGAGTGTGGAAGAAGCAATGGCTCTTTGTGGGGATAGAAAAGTGAAAAAATATGTTATATCGGCCTACCTTAAAAAGGGCATGGTGTGATAGCATTTATGAGTTGTTAATCAAGTGAATATAAGGAGAAATGATATAAAATATTGAATAAAAAAACAAAAATTTTAAGGTTATATTGCTCGTATGTTGTGTGGTATATATATTTCATTTCTTAATCGCGTACTCAATATGAAAAGTCGTGATCCTCTGCTATGTCTGGACGATTCAAATACGAGTTGACAATTTTAAACAATGTTCTGAGTTACTACCATAATCTTCGGCAGTTGATCTTTAAAAATTAGGAGAAACATTAAAAATTGTGCTGAAAGATCCAAACAACTGTATGACCGTAGATATCCTTTGAATGACCACCAGCCCCTAGCACCTAGGGTGAAATCCATGCACAGGTTCATTAAAGCCATCAAGTCTCTGAAAAAAACACCTGCTGTGGCTAGGATGAACGAGTGGAGAGTACCATCGAGGCCCAGCGGGTAAACCCCTTGTTAGGCATTGAACGAGAAATGGGAGAATCGAGAACGATATGGCAAAATAAAAAATACATACTTAGTTATGAATCCACTCTGTCTTATCGGTGAAGAACAGTACATGTGGCGCTTGCTACAGGGTTCGTTTTGTACCATATACAAGCGAACTTGTGTGGTAGAATACCCAGTGATGTCCATATGACAAAAATAAGAAAAATGATAAAATAAAAATGTATTGAGATTTCCAAAGATCGAAATAAACGGATTTTTCCCATTTGTGCGGCACAGTGGAGTGTTTCAATCTGATCCTAGTATTTGAATATTCCATTAATTCTATCTTAAATTCATACAGAATTTTTGTTCCCTCAATTCCAGTCGTGAAAGCTGGAAAATTTAGTTTCCCTACGAATGTGTTCAGATATTCATGTACGAAGATATCGTTTCACCCATTGAGCTTTTACTGGTCGTAGCTGAGAGAGCTTTAGGAAAATCTTTGGTTTGATTTAGGGTTCACACTTCGTTTACATCAGGGTTATGGAACAATTGAATTTTGAACTCAAATACAGAGATAAGTGTCCACTCTTTCCCTAGACCTTTATAAGGACCGACGATCCCCCTATCGGTTTCTCTTAACTACTTCATTTAAATTATAACCCATTTTAAGCAACTTAAGAGAGAGACTTTTTAGAATCTCGGTTTATTTAAAAAATGTACATTTTTTTATTGGTATATACGGAAATAATTGCTTTTAATTTTTTTTTCTTGTTTTGTTTTTTTTATTTCGTAATACTCAAATTTTTTTTTTTGTGACTATTATCTACATCTTGGGCTATTTTTATTTTTGTAACTATTATCTACATCTTGGGTTAATTTTGTAACTATTATCTACATCTTGAGTTATTTTCATTCTTGTAACTATTATCTACATATTGGGTTATTTTTATTTTTGTAACGTTTATCTACATCTTGGGTTATTTTTGTAACTATTATCTACATCTTGGGTTATTTTTATTTTTGTAACTATTATCTACATCTTGGGTAATTTTTATTTTTCTAACTTTTATCTACATCTTGGGTTATGTATCACATATCCTTAAATATTTTTCCAAATTTTATTGACATTTATTTTTTATTAGGCCTCTAATTTATAGTGATATTGTTTTTTTCATATACTCGTATGTATTTACATAAGAGTACGAATAATGCGAGTGAATTTTTGTTTCTGTTATTTTTTAACGTTGTCTTTACGTTTCAGTTCTTCCATGCGTGGGATACAGCCTTTGGTATTGGCCTGCTGCGTGCTTGTACTCGTATATGTAGCGGTATGACTGTGGTTCGTTTGATTATTTTGTATAAATCATGTTTACACTTTGTAACATCTTGTTTTGTATCAATGCGCAGTTAATCTTTAATATACGTGTAAACGTTGAAATTGTCGAATATATATATATAAAATGACACCGTACATTGCGAGAAAATGAAACGAAATAAAATGAGATAAAGTAGAATAAAATTAAAAAAAAAAATTAAAGACCTCTCACAAACTGGCCACAATTCTATATATAACAAAATTCATATATCTTATCCAAATTAAACATTATAACATTAAAATCTACATTTACGTACTAACAAATCCTTTTGTTGCACATTCAATTCTTACGGCATAAAAAATACTACAACCACGTCAACATCATGTCTAAACAACTCCTCCCAACACGCTCAACAACCGCATCAGCTATTCACTCAAATTTCTATGTGGCGACCTCCAAAAATCTCTTTTTTCTCGGTCTCTCTCAACTTAAGAGCCACCCTATTTTATCTTTTATACACATTTAAAAGTACAACAGAAAAAAAAGCTCTTCCTTAGAATAGTGATAAAATATTTTTGTGTAAAGACTTGGACGTGTCTCATCTCAAACGATGGTCGGTCTCGTGGTATTTGAACCAGATTCAAAACAATCCGTCTTGTTTTATACCGCTGCATTAACGCCCTTATCTTTTTTATCACTTGTTCAATACTGATCACTTTGATCGTTTTCTTTTTTATCACTTGTTCAATACTGATCACTGTCGACCTATGCTGTGTCCATCCTTATCAATCCTGGGCTAAGTTGAATACAATGTTTTAAGATGATACGAACAATATTATTAAGTCCGTACTCTTCCAAGTTTTCTCCCAAAGGTATCCATGATCACCAGCTTCACGAAACTTACGATGTCTTTCTAGCAACATTCCAAAAATATGTAAGGATCGTTTTCCTGCATTTTATCGAAAGCCTTTTGGAAATCGCTTATTCTAGATTTCCACCAATTCTGGCAAATTTTTTGGTCAAGGATTTATTTATTTATTATTATTTACCACCACTTCATTGCAAAAATAATCTGGCAGACATATACTCAGGCTTTATTTTTTTCCAATCAACCAGACAAAAGTAAATAAAACAAGTCACATGGCCGCAAAAAAAATTTAAATGATTTTTGAATTTTTGGAATTTATGAACAGCATACTCGTCGTACATATTCGGGTTAAAAGTAAGAATGAGATATCATCAATAAAGAGAAAAAGAAGGGATGATGGAGAGGAAAGAAGAACAAAGTATTTTTTTACATTATTTCAACGACCCAATGACCACTTGTGATAAAAAAGAGGACGAAACAACGTCAAATAAAATTCAACATTAACATTTCAGTAGTGTTACACGATATTTACAAACATATCATCACGCATTGTCCCTTGTGGGATAGGTGGAGAGAACAGATCTGCAAACTTTTCTATCGAAACACACAACCTTCGCCTTGTCAAAAGTCATACATCTCGTCATACACAATCTTCGATAATTTATGGTTCTCACTTTACCTTCATCCAAAAAATCTGATCCATTTGGTCCAGTTACGTTTTCCTCGGTCTACCTTTTCCATACAAACCTTACACTTTTGCCTTGTATATTTTCTTAGTCATTCTTTCATTATTCATTCTCTCCACATATCCACACCCTCTTGAAACTCCTTTCTTCATCTTGTAGGAACTACGGTCGTCCCTGAATATTGTCAACACGCACGGTCAACGACCGACGAAACGACCTTCGGATATGTCCAAAGGTCGCATACCAGAACATTGATATTGTTTACCCGCAAATACTATTTACGATACATTCCACAGTAGAAAGAGAACGCATCGCGCTGTCTCGCCGTTTTCGCCAACAAATTATCTACCCACAATATTATTCGCGACGTCTGCGACCATCTCTGCACGCACAGGAGTTTGATAAAAATATATTGCGGGCGCACTCACGCGCCCCGTTCTGAATATGTATAAATACCTACTTACCGATAAATAAAGAATCATTAATCATTTGACCATTCGTCACTGTTTACTATTCATTGATTATTCACTCTCACTTTCCGCATTGCTAATCGACGTATTTTATTTTAAATACCAAACAATCAAAATCATCATCGCGTCTTTCAAGGACATTCGCTAAAATCTTATTGTATTGTATTTTATTCCACTTTCTATGTATACAGTACAACCTGGTGGGCTTGATGCCATTTGAAAATCTCTTCCAACTAACCAGAAATATGTTAAAGAGGTAATAAGTGAATACCAGACTGAAATTCTTTTAAAACAATTTGAATTCCAGCAGGACTTGAACCCTCAACCTCCAGGCTGGGATATAGGCGTCTTACCAACCAGGCAACGGAGGTCAAAGTTGACGTTTAATGAGAAACAGATTGAGAAAGGACTATTACTGCAATTGACCGTATTATTTATAGTATTTACACCTTATTTAAACCGAAAATATCTTAATTATTGTCAGATTTATAAGACGTTAATATTTACTTAAAACATCCCTTTTATCCATGTATTTATTTCTTATGTCTTAGTTCTTCTTTCTTCCAAACACTGAATTTTCACCAATTTTATCCATGCATTTATTTCTTATGTCTTAGTTCCTCCTTCTTCCAAGCAGTGAATTTTCACAAATTTTATCCATGCATTAATTTATTATGTCTTAGTTCCTTCTTTTTCCAAACAGTGAATTTTCACAAATTTTATCCATGCATTTATTTTTTATGTCTTAGTTCCTCCTTCTTCCAAACAGTGAATTTTCACAAATTTCCTTAGTGCAAGCATCAACACCACATTAATCAATCTTCTGTCAAGTTCAAGTTTCACATCCATACATCAATGTGTCCAAACGATCTCAGATTGCTCTTTTTATCTATCACAACCCATTAGTCTTAAGTTCACACTCATCTACAATCGATTTACTCCTATAATTTAACACACATCCTTCGTATCTTCTACATCCGTGTATTTTCTCATTCAGTTCCTACGATTCCTCTGACTTTCAACGTTTTCTTCTTTAAAATTATCATTCACTTGATTCAACCATACTTTCCTTGTTCATTTGCACGAAATATTGGTCTGTCTTAATTTATTCTTCCTACATGCCCAAACCATCTCATAGTCCTCTTCTTCATTTTACTCAACACGTCAGTTTTAATTTTACATTCATCTCTAGTCACTTCATTCCATATTCAGTTATACTATACGTTCGCCCCCATGTCTTATTCTCAGTTCACAGATTTCTACAGAAATTAATTAGCTCTTTTCAGTAATTTTCTAAGCGCACGTTTTACTGCCATACATCAAGGCTGGAACTAAAATACTGTTCTGTTGACACTGTCCGGTTCGAGTAATTTTATTACGGTTCAAGTGTATATATTTGGGTACCCAATTGACGTTGTTGCCTTTCGCTACATACTATTCGATATCCCTTATAGTCTTCCCTCTTCAGAGAAAATACTTAACAAATAGCCCAATTCTTCAACTTTCCCCAATTTGTCACTGTTCACTTATATATCCCATTTTCGTTATATTTCCTTTCACACTTTCTATCACATGACTTTGGATTTCGCAATATTAATTTTCAGATCTTTTCCTTCGCATCTCTCATACAATTTAATTTTCGATATCTGTTATTCATACAATTTAACGACACCTATAAGCATATCTATAAATGGAGCAAAGTCCTATTTATAAACAAAAACCATAACATACGAAATAACCAAAAAAACTCCAAGTCACATAAAGCCAGCTTTTTACACTAATTTTAATCTCCGGAAACTCTTATTTAACGGGAAAGGCAAGAATGGAATACTTAGCAACAGTGGTGTGTATAAACTTGTATGTGCTGACTGTGATAATTTCTACATAAGAAAGACAAGAAGATCTTTTGAAAAGAGATTTCGTGAGCACAAATCCACCTTAAGAAATCCTCTAATTTATTCTGAAATGGCTACTCATTGTCACCGTGAAAACCATTCATTTTCTATCGATGATGCCAAATTCTTACATATCAGTAATAACGGAAATAAATTGGACAGATTGGAGGCCCTAGCAATTTCTAGGTCAGTGCATCGAGGTGAACATCTGGCAAACACATGTATCCCAAGAATCTCTCCGCTGCTCGCCGAAGTCGTCCCATGCCTCCACCAGCCCCCAGTCCCCAACCCGAATGTTTACCGTTAAAAGCATGTATCTCGGTACCAGTTCGAACACAATTCATTATTGTTTGTGCTCCCCTGATGATGAGGTAAAAGCCTTGAAACCGGTAGGATTTTACCGTTACAAAAAGTGGAATAAAGAGTGTTTGATAAAACAAATTACAAGTTATATTTTTATACCAGAAACAGTTAACGTGCTGCGAACATTGCCAGGCGATTCAGTAGGATCCACATTCTGTGACATCTGCGGGAGGAAGTGCGCATCTAGGATCGGGCTGTTTTATCACAGAAGGTCACAGGATCGAAGTGGAAGAGCAGCTCAAGATTGACGTTGAGGTGACGAGGGGATCTTCGACTACGAGGCCCAGCAACGACGACGACGGTTGTCACACTAATAGAGTTAATTGATCATTTTACACGAATCCACCTTTTTGACTGGAACAAAATAGATGGGCATCCGATATCATAAGCTAAGATATGGTAATCAAATCATTTTTGTTTGTATTTGTTAATTTTACTTATTTGTTAAAAGAAGACAAATACCTTTTTTTATCTTAAGTTTTAAATGGTGAGCATCCCCTGTCTTGATCCCGTGCGCTGCCATAGAAAGTAACGACCGACGGAAGGGGATGCTAGGTAATATGATTTTGATTTATAATACGTGTACCACGTCTTGACTTTATTAACCATTTGCAATATTGCTTTCTATTTGCAATATTACAGACCACTTGCAAATATTGCTTTCCATTTGTGAAATTCACTCGTCGAGTTCGTGGCATTTTTTTCTCTCTTTGCTAAAAAATATTCATCTGTTTTTGAGTTTATTTCCCGTTACAGAGGAATTTATTTCAAAATAGAAATCGCAATAAGTATATTAATTTTCATAAAATGTAATACTTTTTGAACAAATATAACGCCAAACCCGGTGTTATAATCGTGCTGGAAAGAAATGTATTTATTTTATAGAGATAACATATAAAGTTTTAAATCTAATTACATATACAGCTTCCAAATAATTCTAAACAGAAACTAGAAATAAAGAAATTATTAAGAAAGCTCAAAATATTATGAAAACATTTTCTAAAATGTTACATACATACATACTAGAGACAGAGAAGACATAACGCCACACTTTCCTATCTCAACACATATCTTTAGCTTCTTCTATATTGATTTGTCTACTCATAAAACTTCTACGATTTTTCTAACTTTCTACATTTCCTACTTTCAGAATATAATTAACTTTATCCAACTATATTTTCTTTGTCTTTTCTAACACACTTTTCCCTACAATTTGCACTATATATCTGTTTTGTAAATATTTCTATTCATTCATTCCACATGCCCAAACTAATTAGATAATAATCTAATTTATACATCAGCCATACATTCATCTATTATCGATTCATTTCGTTTTCTATCACACATTGTCAATTCGTGGAATATTCTCAATACAAACATTTCTACAGCATTATTTTTCCACGTTTCCCTCTCATATATTCAAGTTGCCTTTTTCAAAAAGGACAGCCCTTGTAATAAAGGAAGAGCACTTTGCAAGTAAGTTCTACTTATTCTGAGTTTAAAAAAGTAATTTCTGTGTACCTTAAATAGTTTTCAGGAAATCATGTATTTTCCAATACTCTTGGATTAGATGTTTCTCCCGTCAGCAACTTAAAGATATTAGAAGATACACTCACATCCATCCTCACGCTTAGAAACAAAACATTTATACAGTGCCATAAAACACTTGACATGTGATTTTGTCTTGTCAGGACTACCAATTTTGACATGTTGACTTCCAGCTTCCCTTCTATCATATATTATATCTTTAGAGCTCTTCCTGGGCACAACTGCCAGCGGGTATTTAATAAATTGACACGTAAATAATTATTGTGTCATTCATTTATTTCACATGGCCTCGTCAGTGTCTTCATCTGTTTCTACCCTATCTCCAGATATCTTTTTCTTCATATATTTCTCGGATAACAGAGATTTTTACTATAATCTCTAAGTAATACAAAATACGAAATTAAAAAATGCATTAAATCAATCATGATTTGTGGAATCGAAGTGAGAGCACTATGAATACGAAGACAAGATACTATTTTAAATACAATTTATGTTTTTGACGACGAACGACGAACAACGAACGACGACGATCAGATTCAGTACACCGGTGTGGCAGGTGAGTTTGCTGGTATGCAATAGCTTACTTACTTAAAGAAGAGACAAAAAAATAAGAAAGAAACGAAAACTCCACGGCACAGTTTCGTTTCCAATTAAATTGATGTTAGAATGGCGACGGGATCCTGGACTACGAGGCGCAGCAGGGATGGTGATGATTTATGTAGTACAGTTTGGCAATCTCTACCACTCTTCAAGGGTGTTGTAGAGGACCAAAGTGAAACCGTATTGATTCCTCTTTTTTAAATAATAGAGTACTAACGGAAAACGAACTCGCAACACAATCGTTGGGAGACAGGCATCTTACTGACAAGGACACGGAGAAGACATCACTGATTTATAGAATTGAAAAGATCCTTTCATTTCACAAAGATAAATTTAATAATAAAAAAATAAGTTAAATGAAAAATCTCGGAAAAAAGTTATAAGATTACGAGTAATAAACTGGAAATAAATTTATTCATTGGTAATTTAAAAAAGCTTATTTTAATTGAATGATTTATAAAAGTTGGTTAAAATCTAAATTTATATTCAGATTGTTAAGGGTTGTCTTTTTGTTATCAAATGTAACACAAAAAGACCATCCTTAAAGTTTGGTATCACAAGCGAATTAATCCGGAACTTTGTAACATTTACGGATGAATTAATGAGTTGGTCGGGCAGACTTAGCTGGGAATATAGCTCATCCGTCATTTTTGACAAATCTTTCGGTAACTTTCCGAATATTTTCGACATTGAGCAGTCACTTGGACGTAATTAAATTACCTTTACAATAATTAAGAATCTAGTTTGAAAAATGGGCGATACTTCGAATAAATTACAAATTTTATATTTTACATTTTTTATTATCACAGGCATCAGCAAACTGTCATTAATATTAAAAGGTACAAATACATATTTATATATAATTTAATAGTGAAATACGAGTAGATTGACAAATCAACAAATTCAATGACGATTTGAGTTAAATATAATGACAATGATAATATTCTTGGACTAATTAGTAAGACGTTTGTCTTCCAATCAGGGGACTGTAGATTTGTGTCCATAGTTAGATCTTAGTTTTCACTCTCTTCAACCTGTTTCTGACCAAGTGCCTTTCACGGTTTTAGATTTTCAACGCTCTGTAACTTTTGTTGATCTTTCATGGTCTACACTTTAGTTCTATATATGGTATTACTATGGGCGAGGTGATCGAGTCGTTTATATTTAGTTTGGCATCCATTCATTCCTTTACACACTATTTGAACAAAAGTTTTTAAATCAGCTCAACAAGAAAATCTTCTATAACATTTCCCTTCCTGTGCTAAAAAAATCCGCGCGTTCCGGTGCTGTGTATTCAATACACATGTAAAAATGAGCGATTTAAAATAATAATATTCATAACCAATCGCTCAAATTAATTAAATTTGAAGTCAAAACTGATAAAAATTGAAATTTTATTACTGAAAACATGAAAAAAAACATCGACCGACGTTCACAAAACGGGTGAAGCGACCACCTCAAATGGATGTCCGAAAGCTACTGAAGCGAGAGAAGCGAGCGAACTGAGATTCTATTTCTTGCGTTCCCATATACCGAAGTAGAGTGAGAGTGAGACGTGAATAGCGTCGCTTCCTCACCCATAGCTGTTTTTTTTAGAATGAATATACCTACATCACACACTGGCACACGTTTGATTGTATTGGTGAATTTATTCCCGATTTTCACGAAATATCTCTGATGTGGCCGATAAGTGTTAATCATTATTATTATTTCTTTTTTCATTCAATGCGTAAATGTATTACGGAGGAATACCTAAAATCTGAACCCAGTATTTATTTTATTTTAGAGATATTAAAGTTTTTAGAAGCAATGTGTACTAGTTACACATCACAGGGAAGGAAGGGTTAACTAGTTAATCATACATATAAACCATCACGCCATTGTTGGGATAGGCAGAGATGATAGACCCCTAGACTGTCCCATTTCGACACCCATCCTTCGCTTCTTCTCTGTCCATATACTTTTTCATGCAACTTTAGGACTTATTTATGGTTCCTTCTTTCAGAATATCATTTGCTTGATTTAACTATACTTCCCTTGGTTATTTGCACTATACATTTATCCTTGCTCATTTATTTGTTCTACACGCCCAAATCATGTCAATCCTTTTCTTCCCCTCACTCAACACATCAGTCTAAGGTCATGCGCATCTCTAAACACTTCATTAAATATTCTACCATAATAAACATTGTTCCTCCGTGTGTTCTTCTCAATGCACGATTTAATTAAGCATTTATTCAGCTCCTTTTAGTTTTTCTATGTGTATGACTCTCATACACCAAAGTTAGAGCTAAAATGCTGTTGTGGATATCATCATCTTAGTAGATTTTAATACTGTCCGGATCCAGTATATTTCGGTTAT
Organism: Odontocerum albicorne; assembly: GCA_949825065.1. Classification (NCBI taxonomy): domain Eukaryota; kingdom Metazoa; phylum Arthropoda; class Insecta; order Trichoptera; family Odontoceridae; genus Odontocerum; species Odontocerum albicorne. Next base: position 44,749,555 of record OX463844.1, on the reverse strand, counting down.
TTTAGAATCGAAATTGTAATATGTTTTGTATTTTATGTTGCATAAAATTTGATACTTTTAAATAAATATTACGCCAAACCCAGTGTTATTATTATCTTGCGGGAAACAAATGTATTTATTTCATAAAGCTGTTTTTGACCAAGTGCCTTTCACGGTATTTAGTTTTCAAAGCTCAGTACGTAACATAAATTTTGCTGATCTTTCATGGTCCACGTTTTGGTTTCATATAGTAATATGGGTAAGGTGATCAAGTCGCTACATGACATTTGATATCCGTCATGACATTCCCATAATCTGAGAAAATACTATTAAAATAGCGGTATTCGTCAACATGCTTCAATCTTTCATTGTTGACCCATATATTGCATTATTTACTTTATATTTAGCACAATTGCTTCAGATTTCGCAATATTCATTCTCAACTCGTTGCATGTTTCATATTATTTATCTCTCAAATTATGTTAATCAAACAGGTAAACTGTCATACTAATTACAATACTCGTCCATTTCACACGAATTTATCTTAGAGACTTGGAAACCATAGGTATATCTCCAATATCATTAGCTGAGATCAAGTCATCAACTTAACATTTATGCTAGCACTAATTAAAATACTTAGATATTCTCCTTACGTTGAAGTCGGGAAAGCTGTATTGTTATATTTCACTCATTTATTTTGTAAAACACTTCAAGAAGATAGAATGCGGTTTAAAGTTCAGATTGTACAAAGTTCTCAAGCTGAGATATAACTTTTCACTTTATTTATCGTTCTTACCGAGATGCTAGCGGGACAACCAACTAAGGGTTATTAAAAAAAGCTTCGCTTCAGTTATAGTGCCTCACAATTATAGTTTCCGTAATAATCTTGATCCTAAGCCTTTAATTAGGTTGTCTTAAGTATCAAAATAGTATCAAAGTTTAACTTGCTCTCTATGAAGTTCTTTAATTATAAAAGTATAAATATCATCACTCCAAGCCCTTTTTAAGGTAAGGAGAGAGTAAAGATTTCTATACTCTCCGCTTACTTTATGTTAATGGAATTGGTTCACGTTGAAACAGTTTTCATAATTAGTACTGATTATAAAGATTTAAAAATTGTGAATGTTAATGGAATTGGTTCACGTTAAAACAGTCTTCGTCATTGGCACTGATTATAAAGGTATAAAAATTGTGAATGTTAATGCAATTAGTTCACTTTGAAACAGTTTTCTTCATTGGCACTGATTATAAAGATATAAAAATTGTGAATGTTAAGGCAATTAGTTCACTTTGAAAGTCTTCTTTATTGGCACTGATTATAAAGATATAAAAATTGTGATTGTTAATGCAATTAGTTCACGTTGAAACAGTCTTCTTCATTGGCACTGATTATAAATACGAGGCATATCCAGAAACTAAGTGTACTGAATTTTTGTAGGTTACAATTTTTTTTATTTAAACAAAAAAATTACGTGGTTACCGTAGTACATATGTAAGCTATTTTTCGACATAGTCGCCATTCCTCTCAATGCAGGTGGTGAAGCGGGGTATCAAATTTGTGATGCCTTCCTCGAAGTAGTTTCCCGCCAACCCCTCCGTCCACTTCTCCACCTCCTCCTTTACCTCCTCGTCGGTTGAAAACCTTTTTGCACCCATGTGCAGCTTCAGGGAGGTAAAGAGATAGTAATCTAAAGGTGCTAGGTCAGGAGAATGCGCGGGATGGTTCAGGACATCCCATTTAAACGAGGCGAACAGTTCCGTCTGGCATTGTCGTGCAGCAGGCAGACTCCCTTTGTCAGCATGGCTCTCCTCTTGCTCTGAATCGCCCTACGCCATTTTTTAGGGTCTCACAGTATCTTGCAGAGTTGATGGTCTCCCCTTGAGGCATATATTCAATTAAAATTATGCCTTGTCAGTCCCAAAACACGGATGCCATGATTTTCTAGGCTGAAATTGTGGTTTTGAACTTTTTGGCGGAGGGTTAAGAGGTGTGACGCCACTGTTGAAACTGCCTTTTGGTTTCAGGCGTGTAGTGTGCAACCCAAGTTTCATCTCCAGTAACGATAAAGACATAAAAATTGTGAATGTTAATGGAATTGGTTTACGTTGAAACAGTCGTCTTCAATGGAACTGATTAAAGATTTAAAAAAATGTGAATATTAATGGAATTGGTTTATGTCGAAACAGTCTTCATCATTGACAATGATTTTAAAGATTTAAAAATTGGGAATGTTAATGGAATTGCTCCAGTTTTAAAGACTCTTTTAATGGCACTGATTACATAGATTTAAAAACTGTGAATGTTAATGGAATTGATTCAGGCATAAACAGTCTCATTTATTGGCAATTGATTATATAGATTTAAAAACTGTGAAAATTGATGGAATTGGTCCACGTTTAGAAAGTCTTTTTAATTGACATTGATTATATACTCGTACATTTAAAATTTTTGGATGTTAATGGGATTGGTACACGTTTTAAAAGTATTTTGCAGTGTCATAGATTACATGCATTTAAAAATTCTGAATGTAAATAGAACTGGTCTACGTTTAATAAGCCTTTTTCATTGGTATCTACTATATAGGTATAACATACATAAAAAATGTAATAAATGCTTAATAATTTTTTAATGCCGATTTAAAATTTGTAAAAATATTCTCAAAACTTATATAATTCCTAGAAACTTGGTAGGATTTTTTTTAACGATAATACTTTTTATCGTCTCAAAAATTAATTTATAAGTGTTTGATTAACAAACCGTATGATTTAAACGTATAAAACAAACTAAATTATATTTTTTTCGTGAGACTGAATGAAAAATTCAGACAAATGGTCTCACTTTTTTCATCTAGCCACCACGCACCGTCCCTTCCTCTTACTTTACCCCACACCAAGGCTGCTTGGGACAATGGAAGTCCTTATGAAATTTTCATCTTAAAGTTGGAATAGCCCTTCAGTTGATTGTTGGGGCAAAATTTAATATTTTCTCGCGTATTCTTCTAAAGCTTGAATTATCCTGAAATGGTCCTCTTCTTTTGTGAACTTCTTTTCTCTCTCATTAAAGCGTTATGCATACAAATTCATTCATCCATTTATGGAGGTTCTTCTTCAACCAATTCGTATGCTCATTAAATGAGATTGTCTTTAGTAACAATTTTTTTTAACCTTTTCCCTGTATTGAAATCACCTGTTAATAGCACGACATTTGATATCCGTCATAACATTCCCATAATCTGAGAAAATACTATTTTAATAGCGGTTTTCGTCAACATGATAATATATTTTATTGTTGGCCCATATATATAGGGAGCAATAATGTAATTTGTTGAACAGGAAAGTAATTTATTATTAAATATTATAAACATGGTTCCACAAAATTTGAGCCGAAACCTTTGATGAAATTTTATACGTGTATTATTGTTGTTATCTATTTGTTTATATTCTTGATGAAAGAATTTAAATTTATCGAATGTGTTGGCTTTAATTTTGTGACTATCCATATTGGAATAAATTTGCTAGCCGGAATAGAGGCTCTGGAAATGAAAACACGTGTCTCGGGAATTTATTTTCTTGGTGGATAACAAAGTAATTTATTGTTAAATATTCTAAAAAGCGTAAAATCTACGAATATTTAATTTTTGTTTTTTGACTCAGCATCCTATCTGATATGCTCAACTACGATACACTATATTATTAAATAGCACCTACTTCTTTAAATTTTTAAAGAAGGAAAAAAACTTGATTTGACATTTCTGTATATGATCTTGCACAAAATTGATGGTAGCCTCAATATACTAGCTCGAATTAGTTCCTTATTAATTAATTCTCTTGCTAGAAACAAATCAATAGCAATTCGCAAATATGTTAATAGCAATTAGCTAACGACCATTGCACGTTATAATACATCAATTGTGAGAAAGCAATAATTGGGTAACATCATGCCTGGTAAAGTAAATTTTTTTATTGTACTTGCTGTTGGGTTCAAAAGAGTTTTTTTAGGCATTTCCTCAATTGTAAGCCTTGACTGAGTCACTAGTTATTCCATCTCAAGATTTTGCTTTGTAATTTTTCCTGTAATGTTTTATTATCGTTACCCTTGAGAGGGATTTAATTTTGCTTACACAAGTCTTTTTTGTTAATTTAATCTAATCGTATTTGATTTGTCTTTAATTTCCGTATTGATCTATTACACAATAATATTTTTCTTCTTCTTCGATCGATCGATCCCTCAATCATTCCCTCCAGTATATTGCGCAGGAGATTTTCATGTCGCAGCATATGACCCATCTATTCTGCACGCCTTTCCGATATGGTAGTTGATAAGTGTCTGGTTTCTTCGATCCTGCTGAGAACCTCGTCATTTGTAATGTGGTATCTCCAGGAAATCCAGAGAGCGAGTCTCCACTCCAACCCGAGGATTTAAAAGATGAGGTGGTGGGTGGCAAACAGGCATTCATCCCCGGACAAGCAGTTTGTCTATAGTGCACGCTTGCCATTGTAATTTTGTATTTTTTTTAATTAATAATTACTCTCGAGTTTAATTTAATATTTTTAAATTCAGTTAAGGTGAAATTCCCTGCCAGGAATTCTTCCTTATCCAGAAGCCGCTTCTGTTACCAAGACCTATTGGACCAAATTACACATTTGTTTCATGGGTTTCTATTACGCAGTTATTGGTGGCATCATAACTGCCCCGTTACGAGTTGTCTCTTGGGCCTAATCTCTGCCAGACCTCAGCTGATTGCATGCACTCGCTGAGTAGCATCTATCATCTTCCGCTTTCAAAAGAATTTGCCACGACCATCGTAATGCCGCTAGCCGTCTGATCTGCCGTGAACGTCGAGATTTTGAGTACGTTGGACACTTCAGTCGTTATTACGTCTTATTCTTCCCAAAGGTATTGTGATACTCATTTATTGTAACCTTTTGCTGATTTCACTTTCCATTGTAATATGTTGATAGACCTTTCGTCTTACACGAGTCTAGTCTGTATTAATTTGAATTTAACCTCAAATTGAGAATATAAGTTATCTGTTTACTTATTCGAAATTAATGCATTTTTTTATCGGATCTTCGAACCGATTTTTTTAAATATAATAAATATTAATTTTCTATATTATCATATGTCTTATCAATTACTTTCCCTTCCTGGTATTAGCGCCGAGAGAGAGAGAGAACTTCAGAATAAGCGATCCAACGAACCTTGATTTGAAAAAGTCCTTGTTCATTTTCATATACCGCTGAGCTAACCTCGAGTCAGGATTGTTAAGAATTATAGTGTGGTATTTTGAATTACGTAATTATTTACGTAATTTAGAATATAATAAAAAGTCTTGATACTACCCCGACAGGAAAATGACATGATGGTATGTAAATATTACATGTTAAAAAATACCATACATGTTAATTGCACTAGTGCACCTGTGTTCAACTTTCGCGATTTTTATTATCTACTCGTATGATATGAGGAGTTCATTCCGTATTTTTAGAACTCAAAAGGGCGTACGTTTTGAAAATTCTGCAGTTTTCATTTAAATAATTTTTGGTTGTCAACTTTGTTTCAATGATAATTAATTAACGAGTAAAGCCTCGTTGAAAGCGAAGTTTATAAACAACGAACTCAGAATTTGAGAGCCACAACGTTTTCGAAACGTCGAACTTTGAGTCAGAAAAAAATCTTTGTATTTTTTTCGAGACCTTATAAATTTAACACATATACATTTCTTCCATTTAAATTTACCTCACACCTTTATTCCGATACTTACTTATTTTATTTTTGTCCCATCCTTACGCATAATAGTACCCGACATGCCAGTGTGCTCCGATCGTCTCATCTCGGTGTGCTATCGGATCCAGAACAGTGGTATGGCCAGTGGGTCTGCTGGTGTGCAACGGATCACTCACTTAAAATAAACTTCACGGCAAAGTTTCGCCTTCCAACTGAACAAGTTGACGTTGGAGCTAGAAGCGAATACATTGGATCAGAGGTCTGTCTGTAGCGACTAGACTGAGGTAGGTAATCGATAATTAAATATATATAAATTATACAAGTAAAAGTATGTTTCATTTTAATTGACTATATAGGACCCTTATATATTCCTATAACCTTTAACTTCTTTATAGGATCCTTAAATGCCCCGCCACCTTCTCTTGTATCATCGAAAATGTTCAACGGCTTACCGATCCCGGACCCACGTTACACACCAGCATAGATTGCCTTTTGCAGTTCTTCGATCTTCATTACACGATCTTTCTTACTATCCATGCTGTAAGACTTTGGAACCAGCTATAATCAGTCTCGTAATTTTGTTGAGATGCTTTGCGTAATAAAAAATAATATATATTCCTTCAATGATAAAGCATGTTTTTCTTGTTTTCCATTATTTTTTTCTAATGTCCGTTTCCTTATCCGTTTACTATTGATGACGTTATTAAGCGCTCGTTTATTATTTTAGAATTTCATGATTTTTCTACATCAACAGAGTAAATCTTCCACCTTTCACTCAAAAACAAAAGTATGATTAGTTGGTAGAGATTCTTTTACATGATTTGATATAGCGCTGTTACCCGATCATAACGATCACCTAAAGAGTGCTTCATAAATAACTCAATAGAAAATAAAGGAAGTTTAAAGAGATCAATGTCGCCTAATAGAACGCCATCAGGTTGTATAGCAAATAACCTATAGAAAAATATGAATTTCGATGTAAAATAGCTTAATGGTAAAACAAGTCTGAAAGTGAATTCGCCCGAAATCAAACTTGAAGCACACACTAACTTAGCATAAATGCTATCAGGCCAAAGCCACCGACTGATTTCAACTTGGAAATAAACCTGATTTAATTTATTTTGTACGATTAAGTATTTAATAAATAAATAAACAATTAAAATAAATATATACACATAAACGAGCATTGTACCATTTCTCTGTTTTATTTTATCAAAACGGATGTTTTTTTCGTGATAGATACTTCCATATACGGAAACAACCATATGCATTCGCCTGATGCATGTTTATTTATTTGTATCACGTGTGTATTTCTTCTGTCGGGATAGGCAAAGAGGACAGGGCGTAAGACTTTCATGTCTATGTTAATCCTTCGCATTTTCTACAACCTTCTCATACAGCTCCTACAGTCTCTCTAATTCTTACTTTTTTTCTTTCATAATATAATTCACTTGATCCAACCATACATTTCTTGATTTCCCTAGTTTTTTCCTCCTTTAGAAAAATAATAAAATAACCATTTGTAAATACCGTAAGGGGATTAACCTCACCTCAAGGGCCAAATATTGTATGCATTAAAAATGGATTATATTCATAAAAATCACGACATGAAAGGGAAATTCACATTTCAAGTTGTGCGAAACGTAATCCCCAGACATTTATAATCCACAAAAGATCAAAAACCCGCCTGTGTGTGTGTCTCATTAATTAATAATCAAAATTGCCGACTGAGGCATAATTCGGGAGGAAGACTTAAAAAATAAATTGCATTTTTATCCTTGATTTCAAAAGCACCCCGGCTAACGAATCTACCTTTGAATGTTCCTTTATGTTTGGGTCCCGATTAAGAATTTAGCCTGGCCAAAAATACTCCTCCAAAGACAGAATGATGCTTTATTCTCTTAAAATTTCGTTTCGAAATAGACTTCGAAGAAAAATCAAAATGACAATTGAAATAAGAGTTCAGCGTAAAAAAATATGAATTTATCGGATAAAACGATATTTTATAAAAACAATGTGTTATTTTACTCGTTGTCTCTGCTATGCTCCATACTTGGGGTTATCTAGATGGCGTTTTAAACTTCATATACCTCTCTCTTACCCTTTTCAATCCCCTCTAACGCACCTCTGTCAGTTTCTTCTACCCCTCTCTCGTGTGCCCATTTCTCTTTTCAGCCATTATTTTCCCTTTTTTCTCTTGCACCCTGATGCCTCTCTTCTATTTACACTATGGCCAGAGTCGGTTTAAATTCGTAGTCTTTAAAAGTCATTTTTATTAAACTTCTTAACCAAATGTCAAAAAAAGAGTGCGTAAAAATTTAATCTTATTTATATATTTTTTTTTTCCAATAATTTAACAACACAATTTTTATATTCCTGCATACAAATCATGACATTTATGTAGTGTTGCCAATGTTGACTGATTGGCAAAATCGACTACAAACAAGCCCTAAAGATGAAAACTGCCACTTTTTTTCGAAACGTCGTCATCATTAGCCAAACCACGCTGTACAATACTCCGAACACCTAATACATATAACTAAAATCATGACATTGCTGAAATGCTAATGGAAATAAGCAGCGGCGGCCGGTCTAGAGGTGCGCTGGTGCGCTGAACCGAATTATTGCGAATAATTCGCAATAATTAAATTACATAATCGCGAACATGACTTTCAAAAATGTTAAATACTTGTAAAGATTAAATATGTCTAAGCATACTGACAAATAGTACGAGTATTTTTATTTAAGTGAAAATATTTTTTTTTTTTTTTTTAAATATTCCTTTCAAATTGACCGGTCAAGTTTGCCTATATTACCGGAGCGATCTCCAATACGCACCGGGCGGAAACGAAAATTAATATAGGGCAGACAGAGATGTACAGTAAACCGTGAGACATCGATATTTCATATTCGCTCAGCGTCTCGAGGTGCGTTGGTGCTCAGCGCACCAGCGGCGGCGGGACCGACCAGCGCTGAAAATAAGTAGAGTATCGCTATGTGTAGCTCTTGAGATGAACTATAGAAAAATCAAAGTTATGAAGAACAATAGCTAATTTTTATAGCTTAGGCTTATGTATATAGAGAAAGTTTAGGCTTATGTATATTTCAGATACACCCTTTTGTTTGGAAATGAGAAAACAGATGCGGAATTTGAAATAATACACAGTTAGGCCTTGACTTCATTTGGAAAGCTATTCTTCAAGTCTCCGAAGTTCTCGAGATATCTAAAGAAATACCTATTCGATTCATTTGTATTTTCAGTACTGATATACTAACTTGAGATGCCAACGTTCGCTGATAATCTATAAGGTTAGGGTAACACGTAAAGTCAGGGTAGGGTGATACAGATAAAAATGGTGAATATCTCGTTAAGGAATCGGAAGAAGAATGAACGGATAAAGCGTATATCAAAGTCGCAGTTGCCACTGAGCAGGTTACCACCCAGAAATGAAATTAAGCAGGGTGTGCTACCAAATGCACCGATGATAGGTGGATCTAGGAAGTGCTGTAGAAGCAAAAAATGACAGGGTTAAGAAGTGTGGGAAGACCTCAAGCAAGATGGTCGTATGACATCAGAAAATTTGCTGGTAGCAATTTGTCTTAGATGTGAACGAGAGGAGGAGAGAAGATGTCTATATCCAATACTGGTGTGGACCGGGCTGCTAATGATCACGACGTATATCTTGCGGGGTAAACAGAGAGAACAGACAACACCCGTTTCGCTTTATCTGCAATCATTCATCTCGTCTCTCCGCGTATTTTTCTCAGTGCGCTTATTTATTCATCTCATTTCAGTCGCTTATGATGTTTCACAACCATACATACACATGTAGTTGGCACTATATGTTTGGTACTAAAACGTCAAAATACAAATACTTTTCTGAACCATCACCGAACCAAATATCGCCAATTTTTGGTTAGATTAAAGGTGTTTTAGAGCCCGGTTGTCTTCATTTTATTTTGCTACAGGTCGTTCAAGATTTCTCACAGTACAGATAGTAATAAATACTACCCAATAGAGAAAAAATACTCAAATCACTTTCATCATTGAGTGGCATAGAGCCAAACCAGCCTATCCATCAAACCCAAAAAATTGTAAGTATTAAAATTTAAATCACATAACGTTTCTTTGTAAGCCAGAAGTGCCTATACTTCAAAATTCTACATAGTACTACTGCTGCCATCTATCATTTTTTTTCGCAAAGCGATTTTCGTGATATACTTGTATGCCAAATTTGCCTATCAAACAAAAAAAAATTTTAATCATCAAATAATCTTATAACAATATCAGATTAATTTTTTATTTTTTATTGTAATAGTTTTAGAATGTATCCGTTTGATGAATAAAAAAACATTAATTACACAACACTTGATTTATAACAACCCATAGACTTTGAGCTCAATTATCTCATTTCAACATATTCGTTGTATAGGCTGGTTTGGCAGTTTGCCACTCAATTTTTCAAATAAACACCGCACTTACTTATCTTTAAGATCATATTTATCCTTGGATGACTTCCTTATAATTTTAATCATTTGACGATCTCTGTGACGTTGTTATGATGCATGACTTTTAACTAGAGGTTTTAGGTTCAATTCCCGATGGTCCTCAAAAAAACCACCCCTGTCTCGTAAATGAGTTTGTTTAGTAACAACACTTACGTGCTAGACATGGCATCACTAACACGTGCGATAACAAACTTATTTCAATGGTTCTAAACACGAAGGCTCAAATAATTGAGCCGAAAATCATGTGTCTCCCGACCACGAGCTTCAATATTTCTGAATCGCCAATCCGAATTATTTGAAGAGTGCCAGACGAATAAATAAGTTGACGTTACTGCAATTCGTTAAAAAAAAATCTTGGTGCCAACAGGAATCGAACGCGTAATCTCTGGGGTTGAGAGATAGGCGTCTTATTAACTAGGCCACAGAGGTTGCCAATTTTGTTGTCGTATGTAATTGATACAAAGAATTTTATTCTGTTTCACTAAAACTAAGATTTTTATATATAGTTAAGACATTAACATTGTGGAGGTTTAAAGACATTGTAATTTGTTTCATAAAACACTGTTTATTCCACTTTTTGTAAACGTATAACCCTACCGATTTCAAGACTTTCACGTCATCATCAAGTCTTGTTTGTGCTCCCCTGATGATGAGGTGAAAACCTTGAAACCGGTAGGGCTATACCGTTACAAAAAGTTTATTAAACAGTGTTTGATAAAACAAATTTCAAAAACTAAGATTATTTATTAACACCTTAAAAAAACTAAATATTTTGTGTTACATGTTCATTTAACCTTTCCTTCCCTGTGTTGGATATCTTCTACACGTTGCTTCTAATAACCATCAATATCTCTATAAATATAATAAATACAAGGTTAAGATTTTAGGTATTCCTCCATAATATATTTTCACATTGATTTAAAAAATAATATTAATAATAATCAGAATGTATCGACTACATCGAGGTGTTTTGTAAAGATCGAAAACAAATTCGCATTTAAACGTTGCGAGTGCCTCGTCTTGACGATAGGTGAATAGTATGCGGGAAGCGCGACACTATATTCGCATCTCACTCTGCAAATAGGTTAGACGTACGCCCGTTCCGTGAGCGTTGCCAGATGGTTTTTTAATGTTTTCAGCAAATAAATCTCAATTATTATAATTTTTAACTTCAATTATAATTAATTGAGGGGATTATCTATGAATGTTCTTATTTTTCCGATTTAAAATCGCTAATTTTTTATTGCGTACTCACTACCCAACACCGGAGCACGCGTATTATTTTTATTACCGTAAGGGAAGGGTTAACACAGAATAACCTAGCGGGTTTATTGCCATGTGGCAATCTCTCCCAACGAACCTGAAAAGTTTTGATTAAAAAAAAAATTATGTATTTGAAAAATAACAACTTTTTGTAAATTATAACTATATAAGAGAAATACAAATATAAAAAAAAGCTAATTATATTTTTTCATTACAATCGTTTTAACACAACTAAAGAGTATGGGAAAGGAAATAGAACGATGTAGTGAAAACAGTAAGTAACAGGTGTATCGTTACAAGGAGTTGTTATCTTTGAACATTTTGATATCTTAAATTGATCAAAATATGTGTATAGCCCTAAATAAAACCTACACTCACATACTTTTTAAAAATGTAACAACGGGAATCCAACCAATCCTTAACCCCCGGATTGGAAGACAGGCATCGTATCAATTAGGCCACGGAGGATTTTTGCTAAGATATTTTTCTCATTATATTAATTTAAATTTCAAAGATGTAAGAAACAATGATTCGGTAGTAGCTTATATTGTTTCTCTGCCCGACCCACCCCTTGTCTGACATTTGGGAGAAGTGAGAGAAAGAGAGAGAACGTGCATTAACCACCTCCCTTTGTCTCGAGATAAAATGTTTTTACAAGCGGCCGCAACAGAGAGGAACGTGTTGACTCAAATAAAACACTTCCGCGCCATTTTTATGTGTCCTCAAGACGACGTTTGTCTTCCAAGGTGGCGGCCTGGCGTCCTGCGACAAGGACTGATACCCCAGGAAATATGTGGAACTAAATAACTTCTCCACTTTTACTGCCTGAATGGGTAACGTATTCGTACTAAGTCAACAAACCTTGCATAAACCTTTATTACAAAAGAAGGTTTGAATGGAGTTTGATGGAGGTTTATAGCCTGGTCATAAATCCAAACTTACAGCAACTTGATTACAAATTTTTCGTTTTTTTTTTATTAAAATGCTGTTCATTAATACCATAACGAGTTTAACCCATTTATTTAACGAATCAAATAAAATTATAATTTTTTTAAGAATTCTACGTTTTATAAAGGTATTGTTAGATCAAATGAATATTTTGAAATAAAGAAATAATGTTGATAGCCTGAGAAATAGAAGGAGTTTTATGAGAAGGTGAATTGATGCAGAAAATGTGTATTGAGTTAGGAAAGTCTGGCGCTCTGTCCTCTCTGACTATCCCGACAAGTAAATGGCTTGTTGGGACGTATGTATATACTATTTGGGAAGTACTCGTATATTTTCAGATAACGGAAAGGATAAAGAGTTTTTTTTTAATTCAGATGGTGCATTTTAATACTTGCTAATCGATTATTATGGTTGACAATGGCCGAGCAATAACACACCAGACTTTCGTGCGGAAAGTCGCCGGTTCAAACCCCACGCTGTTTTATTATTCTCTAAAGATACAGACATTTTTTCCGCCTAGAATTCGGGGGTTTAAGTGTACCTTTAATTTCGATCACATCTATTATTTCAAAAAAGGGGGGAAAATAATATGCCGCTGTGCTCCGATAATCTCACTTCAGGTGTGCCATCGGATCCAGTACACCGATGTGGTCGATGAGTTTGCTTGTGTACAACAGCTCACGCACTTAACCTTTCCCTTCCTGTGCAAAAAAAAATCCGCGCGTTCCGGTGCTGTGTATGAATACACATCAATACACATGTAAAATGAGCGATTTACAATCGTAAAAATAAGAATATTCATAGCCAATCGCTTAAATTAATTAAATTTAAAGTCAAAAGTGATAAAAATTGAAATTAAATTGCTGAAAACATGAAAAAAAACATCGACCGACGTTCAGAAAATGGGCGAAGAGACCACCTCAAATGGATGTCCGAGAGCTACTGAGACCTAAGACGGACTAACACTGTGTACGTTATACCTCGAAGGAAGAAACACAACTGCAAACTGAGATTCTATTTCTTTCGTTCCCATATACCAAAGTAGAGATAGACGTGAATAGCGTCGCTTCCTCACCTATAGCGTTTTTTTTTTTAAGAATGAATATACCTACCTCACATCTGGCACATATTTGATTGAATTGGTAAATTTATTCCCGATTTTCACAAAAATATCTCTGATGTGGTCGATAAGTGCTAATTATTCCTAATATTATTTTTTTCATACAATGCGCAAATGTATTACAGAAGAATATCTAAAATCTGAACCCAGTATTTATTATATTTATAGAGATATTAAAGTTTTAAGAAGCAATGTGTACTTGTTACACATCACAGGGAAGGAAGAGTTAAAGAAGAGAAACCAAAACGTAATAAACGATTCTTCACGGCACAGCTTTGCTTCTCAACTAAATTGACGTTGTAATGGCGAGGGGAATCTCGACTACGAAACCCAGCAACGACGATGGTTGACAACACGTAGTACCTATTCTGTTTCTGTATGTCTTTGAAAACCTTTTATTGACCCATGGGTTCTGAAGGATCAACACATTGGTGTGTCTTGTAAATGATGAGATGCATAGCATTAAACGCTAATAAAAACTCTCAAAAATATTCAAATAAATGTCTTGAAATGGTATGCTCTAAAGGAATATGAAAATGTCTCACAAATGTTTTGAAACGTTGATTGTGTATCTAAAACATTATATTTTCTCGCTTTGAATTTTTTGAACGCTAACTGTATATTAAACACCTTCTTGAAGTAACCCTAAGTGGTATCAAATTCGATGCTTTCATTTTCAACATGGAGTTCTTTCCACCTACGCTTTCAAGTTAGGGGTGGGGGGAGGTAATGTTTTTATTTCTCCAGGCTCATATTTTATCTTAACGTATTTTTTTTGTTTAACTTTTTACAATTCTTGGAGGATAGAATATGTAATGTACGTGAAACACAGTAATTTTCTGGCAATTACTTTCTGTCATGCTTTCTGCTACAAAAGAATATATTAAGATCATTTCTTTTGGGATTTAAGACTACACATACGTATGTCAGGGGAGAGAAGTGATATATGAAAGCGAAAATTTTTCACATAGCAAAAGTTGTTCGAGGATTATATTATAAATATTTAAAAAACAGAATAAGGGTGAGAAGCGCCCATTTGCGAGCTTTTCAAATCTGCAACTTGTTTTCCAGGGGCACGTTTGAATTTTAATGAATTTTATTCATGGATGTTCAAACGTGTTACTTGTCGTGAATTCAAATTCTATATTATTTGTAATAAACAGAAAAAAGTAACCTTATATAAAAAAAAGAATTTATTTTTCTAAATTAACTTCTTGTACACTTGTTGATGGTGTAAACTTTTGAGAAGAAGAATATTATCACAAATATTTTTAATTTATTTTCAATTATAAAGCATTTGAATATCTCTTTTTGTGTAGCTCTTTTTCAAATTCATGAAATACGAGGGTCATCCAGAAACTAAGGTTACAAGGACTCCTGAGGCCGGGGAAATTTTTTTGGTTCAAAGTTAGTGCACCTGGCGTGTAGGGGGGATCCTAATGGTCAGTTTGTTTGGTCCCGCGTGTTTGTCAGCCATTTTGTTCAGTCACAGTTAATTCTTCCGATGGAGAGGTCGTCGTGCGCTCCCGCCAACTCTCGTCCGTGCGAGACCCGCACGGTCATCAGTTCTTTTGACTTTGCAGAACAATACCACTGCGAATATCCATCGGAAGTTTATATCAGTTATGTGATAAGTCGACAACATGTCACGAAGCGGGTTAGGTTGTTCAGAGAAGGCCGTACTAATACTCACGACGAGGCAAGGCAGTGATTTCTGATAAATTTGTGCAAAAAATTGAAGAACCAGTGCAAAATGACCGCCGTGTGACGCTTGACGACCTTCACGAAGAATTTCCTGAAATTTCTCAAAGTCTCTTTGGTAATATTGCGTCGGAAAAATTTGGTTGAAGTTGTGTGCGAGACGGGTGCCCAGAATGCTCACACCGGAGCACCGTCAAAATCGCATGACCGCCGCGCGTGAATTTTTAGATCGTTTTGCACAAGAGGGAGAAGCTTTTCTGGACTCTATCGTGACGGGGGATGAGACGTTGGTGTGTCACTACACCCCAACAATTTTTCAACGATCAGGAGGTTGAGGGAGCTGTGAAGAAGTGGCTGAAAGAGCTGGCGGCGGAGGTCTATGACACTGGCATACAAAAGCTGGGGCCCCGACTATAGAAATGTATCGATCTCGACGGCGGTTACGTTGAAAAATAGTTTAATATATTTGTGAAGTATCCTGTGAATTTCAATTATATACAAGTATTTTTCGATCCTACATAAATGTTGTAAACTTAATTTCTGGATGACCCTCGTATATATAAATAATACGTGAAAATATCAGTTTATCAAACTAAATATAACACAGTTATAACACAATCATACACAGAGACTTTCTTTTTTGTTCCTGTGCCCCTAAAAAAGTTTCCAGCAGATTTCATATCAAATATGATTGCTTACTCATTATGCTAACGTAGGAAAGTATCCAGTTTTTTATCCACGTTCTTCAACTGTAAATATACTAACCTTACACACTGGATTAAAATGTATTGGTTTACGGCCTCGCAGAATATAACATAAACACTAAGAAATAAGAATCTAGATATCTATCAAAGTGGATCTAAATTTTTAAAGATTTCTTGAATCTTAGAAGAGATTTTTGTTTCCCTCTGTGGTGTCATGTTTATCCATTTTTAATTAAATATATAAAACATTTGTTATTTGGTATTCACCACTGTTTTATTTGAGTACTCTACCAGTTTCAAAGGCATCTGTTCTCCTCGACAGGTGAAATTGAACTAAAACAATTTTTAAATATATTTCATATAGTTGTAATAGGTACTGAAGAGAGAAGGAGAGAAGTGGGTAAAAAGGGAGGGGGAGTAGGTAGACGTCAAAAGAATGGCTTTTGAATGGGAAACATATTTAGCTGAGGACTATTATTGAAATTAGCGTGATTGTTTATAATATTGAGTAAATATAATCTTGATTTTTTATAATGTTGAGTAAATATAATCTTGATTGTTTATAATGTTGAGTAAATATAATCTTGATTGTTTATAATGTTGAGTAAATATAATCTTGATTGTTTATAATGTTGATTAAATATAATCTTGATTGTTTATAATGTTGAGTAAATATAATCTTGATTGTTTATAATGTTGAGTAAATATAATCTTGATTTTTTATAATGTTGAGTAAATATAATCTTGATTGTTTATAATGTTGAGTAAATATAATCTTGATTGTTTATAATGTTGAGTAAATATAATCTTGATTGTTTATAATGTTGAGTAAATATAATCTTGATTGTTTATAATGCTCCCCTGTACCAATAACAATTAGAGAAAATATATTTTAGACATAATTTAGCTCATTTTCACCTGATGAGGAAGGCGGAGTTCTTTGAAACCGGTAGTGAACTCAAATAAAACAGTGGTAAATACCAAAAAAAAATGTGTTTTATTTATTTATTAAAAATTAAAGAATTCAAGTTCTTCAATAGATAAATGTATATACAAACTTTTTCTTACTTACAATACAGGCTTTACCCAATAATAATAATAATAAAGGGATGATTTATAGCTGTTAAGATATCTAATTCTTCTTTAGGGTGCTTCAACTCGGAACTTGAGCCCAATATTATTGACAGATTAAAAATATTACAAAATAAATATATAAGTTGAGTGTTTGATAAGAAGGTTATAATTGAAAATTCCTGTAACATTAGAATTTTCAATTAAAAAAAAGTCTAAGTATTTGGAAAACAAAAATATTTAAAAAAACTCATAAATAAGCAGAGTGCTTTAAAATTACCCCAGTCTTAAAATAAACATTAATTTTTCTTTTGACAATGTGATATGAAATACTCGTATGACAATATCTAAAAAAGGTATGTTCAGAAGAGTCAAGGTTATTTCAGCAAGTTTTCCAGCATATGTCTTAAGAGATAAGGAGAATAAAGGTGAGGACATTTAGTAAGTGGAAAAAGTTTGATCAGTATTATTAAAATTGTGCCATTTAGTGAATTCACATCAGAGCCATTTTCATTAAAGTAATCTAAAATTTCCTTTAATATATGGTATTAACTACCCATCACTCTTATTTCTGCCCAGCCTCCAGCTACAAGTAACCGCGAAAGTTTCAGAATAATAATCTATGAAATCTTCTTTTGGTCATGTTGCTAAAAGCTCAACAGCATTGATTCCCTGTACAACACTATTACGTGAACTCTCATTAAGGAAGTATATTTAGTGAACTATCTTTAATAAATATTTACTTAGGTTCTTTGCAAATGGGAAATCAAGATACGAATTAATAAAAAAAATGTAAATTTTTTGATGAAATACATAAATTAATAATTATTAATTAAATAATTCAAAGAATTTTTATGAAATACCACGTAAGTGACTGCGACTTTTATAAATAAACTTCTCCGTATTTGCACATTTGCCATAAATTATTTAGCTAAAATAAAATGCATTAATACATGAAGATAAAATATAACAATAATACAGTTATTCTCAAAACACTGCATAATAAATTTTTCTACTTTTGTAACTTATATCAAAACCCCTTGAATTTTTAAATTAAATTCAAACTGGTTATGATAGGTTAGTTCATATATAAAACAGTTTTATATAATGCACCTTGCAAACGCAAGTATATCTCCCGTGTGTAAATAAAGAAAATCCTACGTATCCTATAAGGAGATTCCATCCGAGTATTATATTTGCTTTAGTTGCTAGCTTTAAGAAAAGTGCACCAAGACAAATATTTACCAGGGGAAGTTTTAATGCAAGAACAGTTCTCGGAAAAGTGAGTAGAGTTAAATCAAGAGAAATTCACTTGAGTTGAGTTATGGTGTTTTTCTTCTTATTAGGGGAAAACTTTTACTATTATGAAATATGGGAGGCTAACACTCTTGTGGCTAAATATCCTAACTCGTTGCATACTGCCTCTTTGTGTCTCTATCTTCTTGCTTTAATCATACTTATTTACTTGATGCTACGAGTATACTTGTGTATTCTTGCAGCTAGTGTCAAAAAGGCTTTTTTAAACGTACGAAATGTGACGATTTGCAATGCACTGTTCATGCAATTTTTATCAACAGTTATTTTTTTTTATTACATACATGCATATATATACTATCACGCCATTTCTCTATCAGGAAACATAAAGAGGAGAAAGTGCCAGACTTCCCTATGTCAACAAGCATTCATTGTCTCTTCTAAATCTAAACACCGTTTCATACAACTCCTACAATTTCTCAGACTGTTTAAATTCACTTTCTTTCTCATACACTTTCCTTGGTATTCCTCTACCACGCCTACCACTCATATTTAAAATATATATTTATTTTGTAAGTCTTGCTTAACCTTTCTCTTCCTGTGCTGAAAAATCCGCGCGTTTCAGTGCTGTGTATTCAATACACATGTAAAAATGAGCGATTTAAAATCGGAAAAATAAGAATATTCATAGCCAATCGCTTGAATTAATTAAATTTCAAGTCAAAAGTGATTATAATTGAAATTTAATTGTTGAAAACATGAAAACACATCGGCCGACGATCACAAAATGGGCAAAGAGACCACCTCAAATGGATGCCCGAGAGCTACTGAGGCGAGAGCAGTGAGCGAACTGAGATTCTATTTTTTTCGTTCCCATATACCGAATTAGAGTGAGAATGAGACGTGAATAACGTCGCTTTCTCACCCATAGTGTTTTTTTTAATGAATATACCTACGTCACACACTGGCATACGTTTGATTGAATTGGTGAATTTATTCCCGATTTTCACAAAATATCTCTGATATGGCCGATTAGTGCTAATTATTTTTTCGTTCAATGCGTAAATGTATTACGGAGGAATACCTGAAATCTGAAGCCAGTATTTACTATGTTTATAGAAATATTAAAGATTTTAGAAGCAATGTGTACTAGTTACACATCACAGGGAAGGAAGGGTTAATGTATTCGTTACACGGACCATTTCACCAAACCAAATCATTTCAGAGTGCGATTCTTCATCTTACTCAATACTTCAACATTTACATTAATTCCAAATCACTTCATTTCATATTCTATCATTAACTATCACTCCATGCATTCTTATTTCATATCAACGTTTCCTTCCCATTCATACATCAAAGCTGATTCTAAAATAATATTGTGGATGACCTAAAATAATTATATCATCTTGGCAAATTTTGATACCATCCGATTCGAATATATAAAAGTATGTTTTAGTGCTGTGAAATAAATGTATGGAACTCAAAATTTGTGTTTAAATAAATAAAATTAACTTATAAAATCTTAACACCATTTCTTTAAAGAAAAATAGAATAAAACTACGCGTTTTATGAAGTCGGGATTCAAAACTTCGAGATGGTCTATTGTTAATATAAAATCAACATAGTAGGGGAATACGAACGCTATATAAATAATGTGTTAAGACAAATTAATTGACTTTTCTTAAATAGCTTTATGTATGAACACTTCATTCCACCCAAAACCGAATGTGTTTTTATCACAAATCAGAAGATCTTCATTACACCCAAAGCCGAATGTGTTTTTACCACATATCAGAAGATCACTGTGTGGCAACCATATGCGCGGTCACTGAACCCTCGAGATGACCTTTGCACACCTTAACAATGTGAGACAAACAATGCTAAAGTCCACGCGTCGGTCATTCAACTCGCTACCAACCGAGAGCGAATTCCATGAGGAAAGGAGAAAACAACACATCTTTCGCGCTGTCTCTCAAAACAAAAGATCACCTACGCGCGACAATAAACGTATTGTAAGCGCAGAGACGAGACAGTGATATATCACGCGCGTTCCCGCACACGTTCAAAAACATTATAAACACCGACATCGGTCAATAAAATTCCTCTGCATATTGCGATCTCAACAAGTTTTATTTATCAACAATCATCCTCATTATCTCTCCTTTAAGGAACACCTGTTCCTAAAACTGTATCGTTCACTACACCTAAAGCCGAATGTGTTTTTATCACATATCAGAAGCTCTACAAAGGTTTCATTGTAGTTCATCTACTCTTGGTTAGATTTCAGCGGTTCTTTTTACCAAATATGCAATTTTCTTAACATAGGCAGAAGCGAGGAACTATGTTATATAATTGTGACAGACACAACCTTATTATCCTTACACTCAAATAATATATATTTATTTTGTAATATTTTTAATTTGTCAATAATAGTGGATTCGTGTCCCGAGTTGGAGGGCCCTTGGGTTAGCTCTATAAACGACGCTTTATACATTTTCCTTTTACTATTATTACAATTTTAAATAGTCTCTTTATAAAAACAAATATGTATAAATGTCGATTTTTTTTTTAGATTTTTTTTTAATTTTTATAAAAAATGACAATTTTATGTAGCACCATGTAGATAGCTAACTCTCTTCAAGGATGCTCTAACTTGGGACTCAAACCCACTCATACTAATTGAATCACGTTTGACAGCTATAGCAGCGCCCGAGCGGATCATGTACTACTTTCTTTGTATAAAGCACTACCTTGTACAATTATTGACATGTAGCAATCTCATCCGACAAAGCATAAGATGTTTTTGAGGCTTTAAGTAAGAACAAAATTGAAAACCTTTTTCATTTAAAAAACATCGGAGTTTCAGCGTGAATCAATGCCTCAACATCTGGGTCAGAAGACAGACGTCTTACCAACTAGGTCACGGAGATCGTCAAACTAAGTTTTGTTATTCTTATGTCATGGACGCTTATGTTATTCTAACCAGGTGATCCTATCCCGAGGGTTCGTCCGATCAATCTGGATATTTTCTTCGTATTTTTCAATATTTGATCGCTTGATAAATTTTCATCCTCGTCTTACTGTTATTTTGTTTATTCATATAAATTAATTTCGTTTATTTATTTAATATAAAGGCCGCCCACATAGACTCGGACGATTTATGGCATTAATATCAAAGTTCAAAATGGAAATATAAGA
Source organism: Odontocerum albicorne (assembly GCA_949825065.1). Lineage (NCBI taxonomy): Eukaryota > Metazoa > Arthropoda > Insecta > Trichoptera > Odontoceridae > Odontocerum > Odontocerum albicorne. The sequence continues at coordinate 44,728,077 of OX463844.1, read as the reverse complement.
GTCAATATTATAAACGAAAAAAATAATTTAAAGACGATTTTTTAGTTCAAATAATTTAATTTGAAAAATTTGATAATTGGTAAGTGGAAAAATTGTTTGACGAAAGAAGTAACGCAATATTCATGGGACGTGGAAAAGAAAAAGTATTCAATAATTTTAATCTATCACGCAAAGTATAGCTGAAAAACACATGATCTATACTTTTATCATCCGAACTCTTTTATAGCCAGGATCTTTTATAATATCCGTTCTGTATAGGTAAGCAGCCTCATTCACAGGACACTATTATTAAATAGGGATAAAAGCATCCGTATTGTTATTTTTTATCAAATTAAGTAGCAGTTTCAAAGGGATGTTTATCCAGATTGATTTATTCCTAGAGCCCTTATTTACAGTAGTTTTATTCCAATCCAATGCCGGGCGATGTCAAAAGCCGTGTTTTATTTTATTCAAAAGATCAGTTACTGATAAGAAAAATCAGATAGGGGTCGACCGGTTGAACTTGCTTTCTTTCCCAAGAAATCAGCAAATGCATTACCCGTGATACCAACGTATAAAGGAATCAAGCTTGAGGTTTCTTTAAAATTTCACGTAAATTACAATATCGTGACTTTATTTATTTAATAATTTGAATACAAATACATCTAGAGGATTTATTGTTAACAACACATTTTTCAATTAACCAGCTTTTGCTTCATAATTATTGTTGATATTCATGGGCGTGCCTTTAACGTTGTGTATAAAAAAAACACTGTTCGAGAAAAAATGAATTTAAAAAAATATACATCTCAAGTATATCGGACGTGTGTGTCACCTAGATTGATGATTTTATTTGTGTAATTGCTGTGTAATAATTGTAAATATTGCAGAGTTATTGCTGTATACCTGTACTTATTGTAATAAAATGTTCCTTATGCGTGGCCTTCACAACGATCACTATAGATTATCGGACAGCCCATACGCGCAAATAGCGCGCGGTAAGGATGGCATTAGCAAGCCGTGACGGCATACACGTATGAATAAAGGGGTTTACGATAAGCAATGATCTGCACATAAGGAGCGTAAAATGGTCAAAATATATTCTCAGCTTCTGGAACGTCTACTGTGTTTTTATTTCGACAAACTTATACTCGTAGCTGCCAAGATTAATTCCTTTACCCTGCTTTTCTTCACCGAAAATGAAAGAAGCAAACCGGAATCTCCGAGGATTAAGCGGCAGTCATCCACCTATTTTACAGTTTTTGTACCGGTGCAGTACATCAATAGAACAAGGAATTATGATGGAGTTAAGGGAAAAATATTTTGAGAAAAATATTGTTTATTTTTAAATATCGATAAGGATGTATCACATATAATTAAGTCAAGAATATCGTTTTAACGTCGAGCGGAGTAAAGCGCAAAATGTGTTGTGTAAATAAAAATTGTTTGGTAAAGCGCTGTTTCCCGATCAATACAATCACATAGGGAGCCAACATTAGGGTGGAGAGACACCAATATCGCCAATTTAGAGTGCAATCTGGTTATCAAGCATAAACATACATACTATCACGATATCTGCCTGCCTGAGTAGGCAGAGTGGACGAAGAACCTGACTTTTCAATCATTTCAACACTATCCTTCGCCTCTACAACACCCATAGCATACACCTTTTCATAAAGTTTTTTCTTCGTTTCCTACATTTTAAAATACCATTTATTAGCATATAAGCTACAAAAAACATCACTAAGATGTAAAATATTTTAAGAGTAAAAACAATCAGGAATTGAATCTTTGAGGCCCGATTGTGTAGCATGAATGCTAACTGTTAGACTACGACTGCCGACCAAATATATTTATATCTTGAAAAAAAAATATAAATAATAAATGTTGTTGTTTTTTTATCAAACACTGTTTATTCTAGTTTATGTAACGGTATTACCCTACCGGTTTCAAGGTGTTTACCTCATCACCAGGGGAGCACAAATAAGACTTTTGTGTTTGTGCTCTCTTGATGATGAGGTTAAAACCTTGAAACCGGTAGAGTTATACCGTTACATAAAGTGGAATAAACAGTATTTGATAAAAACAAATTATAGAACAGTGTATTTAAACCTCCACAATGTTAATGCCTTAACTATAAATACTATATAAATAATAAACGTTAACTCAAACTTAAATTCAAAGTGCAATTAGTCAAGTTTTGCAGACATTTTGGGTTAAAATACTGTTTGGATTAAATATACGAGTTAATTGATGTTCTATTTGAGATAAATGAATATATTTTCAAAATACTACAATATTATTTAGTGAAATTAAAAAAAATCTCGTTTTCAAGTTCGTTCGAAGCAGCTCACCTGTTTTATTCTAAGACAACTATTTGACAATACTTATTTAATTATTTTTTTGTAAAAAAAAATCAGATGTAATTTTGAGAACGCGTTTTCTTCAAAAAGTTTTAAACATACAAACGTACATACCATTAGGCCAGTACCCTGTCGGAGTAAGTAGAGAAGACCGAGCGCTAAACTTTATTATCTCAACACACGCATTTCGCCTCATTTTTTGTATATTCATACACCTTTTTATCCAACCCATATGATTTCTCTGACTTTCTGCGTTTCATTCTTTAGCCTTTAGTTCACATTAATCCCTAATCAATTCTAATTATTACTGTCATACCTTGTCACTCCACGTATTCTTCTCTGTGCACATATTTCTATAGCCTTCTATATTCAGTTCCTTTTATTTATCCACGTCCAAATTTTATTCCCTCACATCAAAGTAGGTACTGAGATACTGTCGAAGCCATTCCGATAATATAATTCTCCTTATGAAATGATAAGTTTTTGACAGTCGTATGACAATTTTGTTGTATGAAGTACAACCTAGCAGATTAATTGCCATATGGCAATACCCTACAGCTAACCAATGAGATTTTAAAATGTCCTAAACTGGAAATCAAATATAATTTATTTTTTTAATTGTGTTAATGTGGAAATCGAGTCCGCCACCTTCGACTTGGAATAAAGATTTCTTACCAACAGTATCGCAGAAGTTAACATATTTACTAATCACTTGTTTATCTTTTGAAAAGTCATGGCCTAGTTAGTATGATACGGGCCCTACAGCTCGGGGGTTGCTGATTTGATCCTTGTTTTCAGTCAGGTTTTCGTATTCAGCCATCTTAAAATCTTTTTAGTATGTTTGAAGATATTGTCACATGGTACTCAGCCCACCAGGCTGTGTAGAACGAAAGTGTAATATAATAATACAGATGAGGGGATGTACCTAATATAAAAGCCGCGTCGTCACCTTTCTATCCATACATTCAATTTATTTTTTATAATATATTTGATTTTTAATAATAGTGGGCACGGTTTCCAACTAAGGCTATGTTAAATTCAGATGGTCGCGCGTTAACGCGCGTTGCACAAATCACTGGAATACGCGAGTAGAAAGATTCATAATGCTCATATACAATTGTTTATATCGTGTGCTCAATGATATAACTAGGTAGCTTAAAATTATATTTTCTGAGAAAATGACGTTCTTAGTTTCGAGGTCCTTTTTTCTGGTAACTTCTCGTTAATTATGAGGTCTCGCGCAAATTATTTTCATGAAACTAATAAAGCAGGTTTCAATAGATCGTAAGATGTAAGTTACATAAACTTCAGATATCTACTTTCAGCATTCTTTTGTATCCACGTTTACGACTTACCTAATTATGAAAATGCTAAATAACTCAGTTGACAAACAATATTTTAAGATACCTGTTTATAGCATTGGAAAGCCCTTTCGATGAGCAATCTATGAGCTTTTCCAGGTCACCGCTCTTATATTTTCACGTAGTCCGTCATTATAAATGGCATAAGTTTCTGGAAGCAGCTTCCAACTAACAAATTCGTTTTGTATTTGACGTGTTTCAAACACCGACAGAAAAATCGTTATGTTTCCCTTCATTACCATTCCACCAATAATCATACTTCTTAATTACCTCTTCTACCTCCAGAGATACAGATTAAATTATTATATTAGTTAATATTTACAAATAGTACCCGGCGGTAAGTAATACACATCGGGTTTAAGAAAGAGACTGTCGCTTTGTAGAGTGTCGTCTCTGTCGCACGATGCGCTTACAGTCCATGCGACAGAGACGACGTTCTACAAAGCGACAGTCTCTTTCTTAAGATCGATGTGTATTACTTAACGCCGGGTACTTATACATAATACCATGTTCCTGTATGCAGCACCTACGATTTCTCAGATATTTTAAATTTCCTTCTTTTAAAATAGCATTCACTTTTACACACATGTTTTCCTTAATCTTCTTCTACAATACCTTCCACTTCCAATTGTTTTAATAGCTTTTCCTTATTTCTTTGTTCAACTTCATTCAATTATTATATTTAAATAACTAAATAATTCCTGTAATTTTCATATTTGCCTATTCTTTTTTTAACCATTTTACTAACTATATTTATATAATACTAAAATGTTCACTTAACGCCTCTTTGACATATTTATGGTTGTTCAGAGAAGATTACTAACAAGATTTTTACGTATACAACGAATGTGTACAACACTAAAAACAAAATTGTTGAACGGTTGTCTATTGATCAAAAGAAATTGCTCGTTCAGCAAAAGAGCTACCAAATTATATACATTGTACAACATTGTTTATATAAATAAATAAAACTCATTATCAGAGGTTTAGGCTTTAATTTTTTTTAATTATCAGTATATTAAACAATTAATTATTTTGTTATTCCACTAATTACATTAATCATCGATACACCGGTTCCTATAATTCCGTCTGAAGGACCATTTCTCCTAAGAAGCCTTGGAATGAGAGATAGAAACACGTGTTTCGGTGATTTAAGTTATTACTTAAATTAAAAAAAGTAATTTATTATTTAGAAATCCCATAAAACTCTTTCTAATTATAAACCTAAGGTCTCATTATAAAAATATTCGATAACTGGAAATAAAAATATTAACAATTTCTTTTCAATACATTACGGCGCTATAAATGTGAATCTTAATGCTTTTGTGATTTTGTGGAATGAGACAAAAAAAAAAGGCTAATTTGAATGTAATGACAAAAAGCTTTCAGCTCTTTCAGGTTTCCAATAAATCATACGTGACAAAGTAATGTTTTATTTATATTATAGGTGAGAACAAAACCCCAATATTATGTTATATTTAAGAGCTCAACCTTCGTCTGCTGAAGGGGTTGTTATGTGGGAGTTATTTTATGTGGTTAAAGAAAAAAGTTTAAAACTCGTTAACATTCGGTTTTCATAATTGATGTATCTAACAACTTGTTTGGTAAAAAATAAAGTCGTACAAAGTGCTTAACAATATTTTATAATCAATATAAAATGTCATTATGGACATATCGCACTTATTTCATTATACTTTAAGGGATGTAATACATCATATTCCTTACTAAATTATATGTATTACATCCCTTATCGATATTTAGAGTTAAAATAAAGAAGCCTTATTCATCTCCAAATATTTCTCATCTTTAACTTTGAAAGAATTCCCAACCAAATACGACTTTATCCTAAATTAGCATTTTCAATAAAATAATAAAAAAAAATTAAATAGCGCCGAAAAAGAGCAGATTGTCCTCGAGGGTGCTCTAACTTGAGTTTTGAACACACTTTTATGACAGATTTAAAGTTTTACGAAATAAACATATATTGTATAATTTGAGTGTAAAGACAGAAAGGTGGTGGTAACAAATATAAGAGAAAAAACTACCCCGTATCTGCATATGTTTAGAAAAACATATTTGATAAGGAAAAAGCAGATAATGAAAAGAATTGGAAACAAATTTTGGAACAATTTAGATATTTTTAATATAAGTATATATAGTACTCGCCAGAATATCACAACAATATTTAGAAATAGCTAGTAACTTTGTGCTCTCCTTTATTAATATAAATAACCTAGTATAAACGAAACATTAAGAACAATATTTTGCCTCTGGAGTTGAGTAACTCTGCATCAACATGTGGAAGGTTTTTATTCTGCAAAGCAGCTTGCATCTCGTTCTACAAGTGAGCCCATGTGTTTTCTATATCTCAAGATCTATCCATAAAATTCTCAAAAAATTCAATTTTTGTTCTATGTAAGCGTTATTCCACTTAAAACCAAATCTGAGTTCTTTACCTCTATAAAATAAGTCTTCGACAATTACGTAAGTCTGCTTGGTGAAATTTGGTAATATTTTGTGGTATACATACATAACATATATTGAACTTAAATATACATGTAATTAATAAATAATTTTAAAACAATGACTATAATTAATTATTACTACCGCTTTTTGTATCTTCATGTTCGTTTAAGATAAAGTTTTGTATTTTTTGTCAATAATTTTAAGTACTTGTATAACCCGTCACATGTTCATTTGTATATAAAAACACTGTTGTTTCGTTAATTAAATAAAATAAATAAATAAAACTTATCAAGGGAAGACAAACTACTAGAAATCTTCCTTTTGGCAATATTAACACGTGGATTAGTATCTATGATATATAAGCAAACATTTTGAGAAGATTCAGCATGCGATAAAGCTACACACGCCATCCACATATCTTACTTTTCTTGAGAAATACTTCAATTGGGTAACGTTTTCCAAAAACTCTTGAGTATCACTTTGAGGCAGACTAAGATATACCCAATTGAAGTGTTTCTCGAAAAAACTAACGTTTATGAAAAATAAATTTAATATATTCGTAATGCAATAATAATGTGACTCTGGTAATAACAAAATAAACATGTTCAATAACAAAAAAATACACTGCTGTGGACTAAAACTGGGCAAGAAATAGACATTGAATATATTGGTAAATTGAGCACAGATTCGTAGTCAAGAAAATTTTAAGTTTATCTCAATTATTATTTTTATACATTACGTTAAAGACATGGTCATGCATACCAAGAATAATTATGCAACAAAAGTTGTAGTTTTAACCCATAAATTATTAAATATTTAGCCATGTAAGCTTGGTAAGCAATCTATTGCGTACAATTTGACAATGCTTTTGTAAAGCGAAACAGATTTGTCACATAAAGTTATTATTTAAGATAATATACTACGTTAAAGACACGGCCATGGATACCAATAATAATTATGGAATAAAAGCTGTTGCAGTTTTAAGCCATAGATTGTTAAATATATTACCTTGTAAACTTGGTAAGCAATCTATAAAGTAAAGTCTGACAATGCTTTTGTAATGCGATACAGATCTGTTACTTAGTGTTATTGTGGAGATTTTTTTCAAATTATTTTATAATTAAGTACAAATTATTCTACAATATAAATACCAAATTTATTAAGAAACAAAAACAGGTTGCTAAAAAAAATTGTTTTAAAGCAATAAATTCGCCAGATGTATTTGCATGAAAGTGTTAAATAAATAAAGCAAAGCTGTCGTAGATAATTTTTCAACTTTTTTATTGAATTCAATGTATCTTTCATAGAATTACCAACTATATTTCAATAAAGCTTTTTTACTCATATATCTTTTAACCAGCTTATATCGACAAGTTAGAAGACAAATTGAATTGGCACGTGGAGGATTTTTCTAGATGACATCATTTTTCTGTAGTTATAACTTGAATGTCTAACTTTGGTATCCAATGATTGAATGGTATAGAAGTATATTAAGCTACTTAATAAGCATAATTACTGTGATTTGAGTCCATCCATCTGTCGTCGCTAGTATTATTTTTACACTTAGCTGTGTCACCACCAAAAGAGGAGTTATTTTGGCAGTTCCTTCTTTTTCACTAAGTGACATTGCGATCGTAAAGACTAAATAAGATTCCAATCTTCTAATTGATAGTGTTGAAATCATGAGAGATAATTAGGACAAGAATGCTAAATAAGTGGACAACATTTAAAATTTGGATCGACAGAGAATGCTTAAAAAAAATTCGTTTCACAGTATCTCAAACACCGAGGTATTACGTTGAGCAAGTGTAGAACAAGTCCACTTAAATACTACAATATTATAGAACAAGAGTTATGGACGAAAAATTGTGATCGAGGACTTGTGGGGGAAGATTTTTGACGAAGAATCGTGACCGAAGAATTGTGATCGAAGAATTGTGGACAATGAATCTCGGACAAAGAATTGTGGACGAAGAATTCTATGGCGTTTTGGTAAAGAGGTACAAGTCATTAATTACTTATTTGTCAGTTTGAAGTTTTGCAACAATTGTATTCCTGAAATACAGACCTCAGGTAAATTTTAAAGGTAAACTTTAAATACATAAATTATTTATGTATTCAAAGTTTACCTTTCAAATTTACCTGAGGTCTATATTTCAGGAATACAAGTGTTGCAAACCTTCAAACTGACAAATAAGTAATTGATGATTTGTACCTCTTTACCAAAACGCCATATTTGTTTTTGTACCTCTTTACCAAAACGCATTGTTGACGAGAAATAGTTAGCGAAGAACGTAGAATTGTAATCGAAGAATTATAGGTGAAAAATTGCTGGCGAATAACTTTTGGCGAAGATTCGTAGGCGAAGAATTGTGATCGAAAAATTGTTGGCGAAGAATGATAGAACACCCGTTGAAACCGTCTATTTAAATAATTAATATGTAGCATCACGTACTAGATTATCTAATACATTGCTTATCCAGTCTTAACGTTTCACGGATATACGAGTATGTTATGTATATCATACAATGCACAAAGAAATTCCCACGTTGAGTCAAGATTTCTGGAAAATATGCGAAGACTGTAATTTAACAGTTAGCAAATATCATTAAAGCAGTGAATAGAATGAATAAAATATTTCATTCAAGAATTTTTAATATAAAATTAAAAGGAAAACCAACAGCCACTCAGTTCTTTGCGGAAAAATTTCTTTACGAATTTTAAATTTTTCTGCTTTGGCCTTACAGGGAAAAGTAAGAAATATAAAAGCATAATAAAGTAATAAAATCTTGGAAATTGCATGAATTGGATTTGGATATAATCACGTTTCTTTGTCATGTATAAATAAAGAGTCTTTCAAATTGAGTTTAAAAAATACAACTAATATAGAAGTACACATTTTTTTAAATTTTACAATTAATGAGAGATAATTTATACAATTAAGTTATTTTTTTTATTTGGTCTTAATGCGATTCATAAAAGGGCCTTTTCTCTATCAAAGTTGGAACGTACCTACCAACAGTCACTTTAAGACATTATTTAGTTTTAACGTGCACGCTAGTGTGAACAAGACATTTTCTAATAAAGGGTGGCCCATGAAAGGCTGAAGGACGTACTCGTATATTGCTGTACTGCGCACACTGCCATAATCGCCCTGTCAGTATTCGCAGTAGCTTCATCCTATTGGAACTATACCTATTAATTATTTTCGATCGCTGGGCGTAAAAAAATTTCAAACATTGTCCTATACAGGCCTCTTTGATTATTTCTGGCTGACCTTCCTCATTTTCCAAGAAATAGGAGCCGATAACTCTTTCAGCCATAACACCGCACCAAACTCAATTACATCCCAGTAAATTACATCAGTCTCAATTGCATTTTTGGGGATGCAATTGAGACTGATGTAATTTACTGGGATTTTCAGTACCCCAAAATTTGCAGTTTTGTTTGTTGATGCACCCGTTTAAATGATAATGGGCCTCATCACTCATTATCAAGTTGTTCAAAAAGTTGTTGTTATCTCTAGCTAGATGTTAAAATCAAATGGCATACTACAAGTGCTGTTGAACATCTTAAAATAGTAAAGTTCTATAACTTGTAAAATAAAAAAGATTGAAAATGAACAAGTTATGACTTTTTCAAACTCTTCAGTCTTTCAGTGGCCACCATATACAATTGTATTGATTTTTTCAAGAGTTCGCGGACTTGCCAGACAATGAAGAGACTAAGAAAATAAATATATAATGTTAATGTGAGTAGAAGGCGTGGTTGAGGAGGACTAAAGAAAGTACGCTTGGATCAAGGAAATGATATTCTGAAAGGAGAAGTAAAAAGAAGAAAAATCGTAGTAACTGTAGGAAAAGGTGTATGGATGTGAAAAAGACGAAACATGTGTATCAAGATAGAAAAGTCGGTGCGATGGTATAAATGTACCTTTGCTAAGTCTAAATTCCGCTCAAATACTCGTACATCAAAGTGTGCTCCAGCCGAATGTTATGAACTGGTATTTTGTTACTTTTGATATAGCGTGACTATTGTTTATTACATTAAGTGTTTTGTTTACATTTATACTTATTGCTACCCCTTTTTCAATGCTCTTTTAAAATCACTGTTCATACGTTAATAAACTTCTCAGATAACAAAAATCATCAATCTGCTCTAGCTTCTTTAAATAAACTCATTTTTATCAAACACACAATAAACGTGGATCTGGGTCTATTGCATTTTATCTGTTGTACCCCATGTGAACTAGGTTTTTGGTTGTATCTTACTAAAGACAGATAACATTAAAAAATAAGTTGATTCTTTTTCCGATTGTTGATTGTACAATTGTGATCGAAAATCAATCGATCAACCTCTTTGCAAGCTCACATCAGCTTGACAAACAGTGAGACTCGATTACATGTATTTATCACAAAAGTCAAAACTTACAGACTTCATCATTCAAGACATACCGATAATTACTAAAAACACCACACTTAAGAGTTTTTAAGAACTGTGTTCCTTAAAGGAGAGATGATGATGATGGTTTGTTGATAAATAAAACTCGTTTTAGATCGCAATGCGGAAAGAGAAATTTAATTGGTAGACGTAGGTATTTATATCATTCTTGAATGTGTGCGGGAATGCGCGCGCGATATGCCGCCGTCTCGTTTCTGCATTCGCAATACGATTAATGTCGTATGTAGGTATCATTCAGATTTGGGAACTGGCGCGACAGATGTGCTGCCCCCTCGCTCTAACATGGAATGCGCTCCACGACTGACAATGAGTTGAATGACCGGGGTGTGGACCTTGTACTTGTTTGTTTTGAATTGTTAAGGTATGCAAAGGTCGTATCGCCGGTCATTGACCGAGCGTACGAACGCCACAAGTTCATACAAATCTTTGCTATAAGTCGTTCCTTCAGCTTGTCCAAGCACTCAAACTTCTATCAAAATAACAACCACTTATATCACCCAACCTTTGATTTCACAACATTAGTTTTGAAATACACCTAACATATATAATTCACTCGTTTAAATACATATTTTTTCATCTTTCAACCGACTAATTTTCAATTAATTATTTGGTGTTCAATTTTAAATAAATATAAAATGTTCATTATGGCAATACTGTTATTCAAATTAAGGTCACTCAAACGACCAATAGCATATATTATCGCCTGATAAACTTACACAATGAAGGACCTTAACAAACATAAATATTTGCATGGTCTTGTGTGAAGCATCACCATCACAGAGAACTTAATCTTACAATGTTGCATGTGTAAACCGTCTACCATATACAGTACTTAAACGGTTAAGCCTCGCCCATAGTTTACTGGGCTAAACAATACGAAACAAAGGAGAGACTTAAATATCTAAAATAGAACACGGAAATTTACACTGTTTAAAATTACTACTATTTCTTGAACGGAAGGTTTAAAAAAATTAAAGTTTATTTTATACACTTTCCAACAGTCCTTCTAAGTCTATAGGAGGAATTGGACAAAAGTTGTATTGTATCACTTTTTTTGTATTTTTTGACGAACTCCGTGGCTTAGTTGGTAAGAAGCTTGTGTCCCAGCCCGGAGGTTACGGATTCGATTCCCGTTGAAACCTAGATTTTTTTAAAATGCTCTTTAAATTCTTTCTGGTTTGTTTGAAGATATTGCCATATGGTAATAAGCCCGCCAGGTTGTACTGTACACATACACAAAAAAAATGTAATATAATACAACCTGCCGGATTTATTGATATCTGGCTAAATTTCTTTAGAGAAAGAGATTTTAAAAGGAAAAAAAGACTAGAAACCATTTTTTTTAAAACAAGGCACTAACGGGAATCGTACCCACAACCCTCGGGATGGAGAACAGACGTCTTTCCAACTAGGCTACGAAATTAAGGAAGTCATCTAAATAAACGAAACCAGAAATAAAATTGTAAAAACACATTCCGTATGAAAACTTTGATAAGTGATCAGCGAAAATCAGTCCATTTTTTTCAAAACTTGTCGACTTAATAAATCTATAAAAGCTTTTTTTATGTAACTTATTTCGATTTCGGGTAGAATTTATATACGTATTTTCACATTAACTTGTTAAAGATGCTACATTTATTTGTTTGAGTTAATCTGGGTTATTTTTTTTTCTACCATTTATTTATTTTCTGTTTTTATTATTTTTCTTAATCTACATGTGTAAGGGTGTGGGCTGAAAAACATCTGATGTCCTTACAGTTGGGCTCGCCCTATATTGGTGGGGAGTATCTCGGCCAGGGAAATATTATGAAATGAGCCCAGACCTTTTGATAGGTTCTCTCTTAATTGTTTTCTGCTATTTATCTTGAGATATACGAGTGTAAGTGTTTTTGGAATGTATTTAAATATGTACATACTATGTTGCTATCAAAAAGCCTATATTTATTTATTGATTGAATTATTATTTTTTAAATTTTGCATTAATTTACAATATTCCCATTAACTATTTCTGTCCGGTGTATCTGACCTTCTATCAGTGCCACCACTATACTTTTCACACTTCAGTGTGGCGCAAGCAGAGGAAATCTAATTTTCTTAAGAGTGTAAAATCGAACTTCAAGGAACCTTCTTCATTTATAGGGGCAGTGTCTAGAGGAGGGAACACTGCTGGTTTAAAAACCGCGTATGTCGACAGTGTTTTATAGTGAATATAACATCTGAAAAAAAAAACAGATAAATACAACTGCAATCTTAGTCCAGCCTCCCTGAATTTCGTCTCGTCAATCAGTTGTGGTAGCTTGAACTTTCGAGTCAAGTTTAGGTTATTATTTCCAAAATCTAACATACATATGTTACCATCAGGACGGGTCTCTTGCGGAGTAAGCAGAGAGAACAGAACTCCAAACTCTTCTCTCCAAACATACAACTTTCCCCTCCTCCACATTCATATATATCGTCATGCAAAACTTTCATTATTCATACTTCTCACTTCACCTTCTTTCAAAACCTGGCCCATTTGATCCAGTCAGGTTTTTTTGGTCTACCTCTTTCACGCACACCTTGCACTTTTTACTTACATATTCGCTTAGTCATTTTTTATCATTTTAGTCATTCATTCTCTCCACAAGATCAAACCACTTTAAATCTCCTTTCTTTTTTTTTAACCTGGCGAGAGTATTGCCATGTGGCAATCTCTTCCAACCAACCAAAAATATGTTTTAATAGACCGTAAGTGTTAACCAGACTGGAATCCTATTTTTTTTAAATCTAGGTTCCAGCGGGGATCGAACCCGCAACCTCCGGATCGGCAGACAAGTGTATTACCACCAAGCCACGGAGATCGTCATCGTTCGTCGTTCATCATCTTACGTAAAACATACATTGCATCCACACATTAATTTCTAACGTCTTTATTTCACTTTCTTTCAAACATTGACGACAAACAATTTCTTTAGTGCGCGCATCTTCACAGCATTAATCTTACTCTTTACTTTCTTCTGCGAAGTCCAAGCTACACTTCCGTACATGAAGGGGGGCACCAACACAGTGTTATCATTTTTGCTACTGTTGATATTACGCGATTGTTTTATATAACTCCGTTTACCTCTTCCTTGTCGCTACCCTTCTTTCAATGTCCTTTTGAACTCGCCCATGATACGGTACGTTAACATACTGCCCAACCTCCGTAAACTCCGCAACCTGCTCCAGTTTTTCTGAGTGAATGCATACGACGCACACACTTATTTCTATAACCTTTGATTTCGCCACACAGCACTGGACCGGAACGTTCGGATATTTTTAGCACAGGAAGGAAAAGGTTAAAATCACTCCGAGACAACTAAGTGCTAAGCAATCAAGCTTGCTTTACGACCTCTGTGGTAAGATACTCATCATCTTCCCGAGAGTTTCGGATTCAATTATTGATGTTAACAAAAAAGTAATTAAAAAAAGTGCCAGTCCAGAGTTAAAGAGTTCATTTCGTTACAACATTCATACGCACTAGACGTGTGTGAGTGTTGTTGCCTGTCTATGTGTCTATTTATTTCCTACACGTGCGATAGCAAACTGTTAGTTATAAGCCTACTCCAGTGGTTTTTAACCCGAAAAGTCCATTACTGGAGCCAAAGTCAATATAATCTCAAGACTTCTTAACATTTCCGCATCATGAACTCGAATAAGTTGAGGGGTACCATAAGATTGAATGAATGCTAACCTCAGCGTGGTTTTAAAGCTATGATAGCAGAATGACTGGATCTGTAGCATTTCACCCCATCTTTCCACCTTCCATACCTCCCGTGGAGCCTGGGGATAGGGGTTGCCTTCAAGCCGAGGAGGGAAAACTTTTGCTAATTGAAAATAATAGACGAACTTTGTTGAGTACAGACTCAAGTTCTGGACTCGTAGCTACATGAAGAAAAGTTGATTTATAGCATATATACCCACCCGACTGATTTATACAATAGTTTACTTGCGTATGTGAATTGGTGAAGAGACTACAAGAGTTATAATTTATGACGTTTCTTATGTATGCGCAAAACTTCCCGTGTTTATATAGTTATGTTTTTTTCTCTAATTATTCAACATTTTGAATACCACTAGGTTCTTTCATCAGCGATGTTATAAGTGGGGTGGGCGTGGAGAATAACTCGCTAATCATAACTTGTCATTGAACTGTTTCTTATTCAAACACCAACTTCAACGTCCATGACCTAGTTGGTAAGACGTGTGTCTCCCAGCCTGGAGATTGTGGGTTCGATTCCCGTTAGGACCCAGATTTAAAAAAACAAAGTTTTTCAGGCAATAAACCCTCCAGGTTCTAGTACTATATATCATATACAACGATAGTGGAATACAATACAGTACAACTTCTTGACTCCATTTAGACACCCCTTCCCCTTACTAATATATTACCCTTCTCTTCCTTAACCAATGACAATTTCTTCTTTGTGTGCCATGTCTGGCCTTGAGTCTGGTATATATTTGTCTTTGGTGGCACGGAAGAGCCTGACTACCTGACCATTCGCGAATATTGCGTAACCATGATAGGCACCTTCTACCGATTCCGTATTGACCCTCAATTAGCTCATCAATATTAATTAAAGGTAGTGGATTTTTTCCTCTCAATGAATTACCCAGACACGCAATCTTTCTTTAGTGGTCACTTACAAATATATTTTAAACCATTTTTTTCCTTGTTACATCACGAATATGACAGAGGTCTTTGAAAATGGTAAACCTCAATAAAAGTTGTGTAAAAAAAAAATCGTGTCAATTATTTTTATTTAACTAATATAATAAACCAAATCAATGCTGTATAATAAATATCATAGAGATACGTGCATTGAGAAGAATACATTAAGTGACAATGTATGACAGAATACAGAATTAAGTGATCAGGGATGAACGTGAACTTAAGTGTGGTATGTTAAGTAAGATGAAAAATAATACGTTGAAATGGTTTGGGCATGTAGAACGAATGAAAGAAGAAATACTAACAAAACAGACATATAATGCAGATGTGAGTGGAAGGCGTGTGAGAAAAAGACAAGTATGGTTGGCTGAGAGAAAGTATGGTTGGGTCTGAAAAAGGAATCGTAGAGGTTGTTTGAGGTGTACGGATGGGAAAGAGCCTTAGAATGTGTATCGAGTTAGGAAAGTATGTCACTCTGTCCTCTCTGACTAGCCCAACAGAGAAATGGTGTGTATGTAAAAAATCGAATCGCTTCATATTAAAATCCTGGCATTAACCATAATTTTTATTTTCTTCCATAAATCTTATTTCTTACATACCACTTTTTCCTCTTTTATAAATTTTATATAAACATATTTGAAAAAGGTCTTCCCAACTTCTCATGTCTTCTTTACAACTTCAATTGATGTTTTCCGTTATTATTCCTACGTTTTTTTTCCATATTTGGCACCGATTTTCTTTACAACTGCATTATTTCCCCAATTTTAGCTTCTTATATGCAAGCTATGATCGATTTCTAACTTAATTTTTTATCTCTTTAACAATCTTAGTAAACCAAACTCATTGGTTATTATATACTTTAAGGATTAGCAATCCAATGTCTACTATACCGTAGGCTACAGAGATGTCAATAAACGCAACCCCTGTGACTTTTCGATCCTATCTCACATGTGTTGGGTTAGATTAAAGACTTGCCCGGTACATGATTGTACAGGGCTGAATCCCCCTGTTCTGGGATAAGTTTTCTGTCGATTGACAGTGAAGCCAGATAAAATAAGATTCTCACAAATAATTATACGTATGCCGAAGTAACAATAAATATCGGAGATTTTAGGGGTTGTAAAAAAGGCTATGACATGTGCTTTCCTTTCGTAATATGGAGATCATTCAACTTGATTAAAACTTGTTGAATAGTTTCAAAAATGACTTAGTTATTTTCGTATCGAAATGTTTTGTATCTTCCACAATAAGATTATTAATTCCCAAAGCTTTATTATTTTGTAAAGCTTTGATCACGGTATGCAGCTCCTGATGTCTGATGATGAGGCTTGAGGCACTCGTTTATATGTCGAGTGATCTACAATATAATATAAAGTTTTTTTATGGTAGACTCTGGCTTTTTGTGTTTCTCCGTTTAGAAAGAGTGATCTGGTAATAACTTAAATTTGACTGAATTTTCTGCTATTGTTGATCAAAGTTCGTAAAACAATACTATTGTAGACTATCATCTTGGTAGATTTTGATACTACGTATTTATATTTTTTATCTCCCATATATTAAAGTCGGTACTATAATACTGTTGTTGAAAATCATCTTAGCAGATATTGATACTGTGTATCATACTGTTTAACTCGCATATATCAAAGATGGTGACTTAATACAACTGTAATTAATTTTGATACTGCGTATTAATATTTTTTATCTCCCATATATCAAAGTCGGTACTGTAATATTGTTGTTGAAAATCATCTTAGCAGATATTGATACTGTGTATACTGTTTTACTCGCATGTATCAGAGTTGGTGACGTAATACAACTATGGACTATCATCAAAGCCAATTTTGATACTGCGTATTTATATTTTTTATCTACCATATATCAAAGTCGGTACTATAATACTGTTGTTGAAAATCATCTTAGCAGATATTGATACTGTGTATCATACTGTTTTACTCGCATATATCAAAGTTGGTGACTTAATACAACTGTGGACTATCATCAAAGTAAGTTTTGATACTGCGAATTTTTTTTTTTTATCTCCCATATATCAAAGTCGGTACTATAATACTGTTGTTGAAAATCATCTTAGCAGATATTGACATTATGTATCATACTATTTTACTCGCATATATCAAATTAGGTGACGTAATACAAATGTGGACTATCATCAAAACAAATTATAATACTGCGTATTGATAGTGTTTCTCTCCCATATAATAAAAATTGATACTAGATTACTGTTGTTGAATGTCATCTTAACAGATTTTGAGTATGTGTATTCGTTCAGTTTTACTCGCATATATCAAAATTGGTGTGCCATCTTAGCAGATTTAGATATTATTTAATAACACTCTTTCACTTTCATACATCAATGTTGGTACTAGAATACTGTTGTGGAATATTATCTTAGCAGATTTCGATACTGTAGGTTGATACTTTTTCAGTCCAATAAATCAAAGTTAGCACTCAAAAACTGTTGTAGAGTATCATCTTAGAAGATTTTGGTATGAGTATACTACATAATCCCAATCCTCTACTGACATGCATTAAAAACTTTCACAAGTGTCTTGGAAGCACAGCAAATGAAATGTAAAAAGTAGCTCAGAAATAAAGCATCATCCCTCAGAACAATTCTCGTTGATATAATCAGAAAGAAGGGAGGGAGGCAGAGAGCATGGCGCGAACATTAACATAACGCGATGCCGCTATTGGGTGGCGCAGATAAACTTTAATTAACTCCGTGCTGCTCGCGCACCGCAATGCGTCGCCAAAAATTCGGCCCGACTGTCACTTCTATACGTGCACTCGCATAATACTGGGATTAAAGACATTTTGTGGCCAGGGATACCATCGCTTCTGTTCGCAATGAAACTATTGTAGCAGTGCATTTCACCTGGTTCAGCTGAAACTTGATGCTTGACTGAAAGCTTTGATTACAGGGTTTGTTTCGTGATCGATTACAACTGTCAGCAATCCTGTGAATGAAATACGTCAATGTTTGTATCGTTTTTTTTTTCAGCAAGCCCATAGTCTTCATAGGTCAAATCTAAAATTTCGGTGGTAAGGATATTAATCTTCCATGACGATTGGCAGGTAAAATCCGCTACAGCCTTTTGTTAGGTAAAGTTTTGTAAATCGCTTTTTTGTTTTGCTTAATAACACCATAAGAATTTATGATATACATATAAGCTACAAAAAAACATACATTTAGATGTAAAATTATCTGAAAGTAAAACCAGTATGAAAGTGAATCAGATAGGAGTCGAGCCTGAGGCACCCACTTGTTAAGCGTTTATACTAAACATTTAAGTGCAGCTACCAACTGCTCATATCAAGTCATTCTTAGTGAACAACTTTTTCACAATTTAATAAACGTATAAAACGTTTTCCCCGTATTATTTTATTTTGTTACACTTTAGTTGTATACAGTACAACCTTGTGAGCTGGTCAATCTTTTTCAACCAACCATAAATATGTTAAAAAGCATCGAGTGAAGACCAGATATAATTTTTTTTTTAAATAAATCTAAGTTCTAATGAGAAACGATCATAATCCCTGGATAGGAAGGTATACATCTTACCTATCATAATTTCTTCGTCTTATTAAAGATCTAGGATTTAACATATTCACCATCAGCTATTCCTATTAAAGATCTAGGATTTAACATATTCACTATCAGCTATTCTTATTAAAGATCTAGAATTTAACATATTTACTATCAGCTATTCTTATTAAAGATCTAGGATTTAACATATTCACTATCAGCTATTCTTATTAAAGATCTAGGATTTAACATATTTACTATCAGCTATTCTTATTAAAGATCTAGGATTTAACATATTCACTATCAGCTATTCTTATTAAAGATCTAGGATTTAACATATTTACTATCAGCTATTCTTATTAAAGATCTAGGATTTAACATATTCACTATCAGCTATTCTTATTAAAGATCTAGGATTTAACATATTTACTATCAGCTATTCTTATTAAAGATCTAGGATTTAACATATTCACTATCAGCTATTCTTATTAAAGATCTAGGATTTAACATATTCACTATCAGCTATTCTTATTAAAGATCTAGGATTTAACATATTTACTATCAGCTATTATTTTTAAAGATCTAGGATTTAACATATTCACTATCAGTTATTCTTTTCATTTTTTTAGTTGTGTTCCATAAAAATGTTTTCCAGAGATTTTTCCATAAATCAAAATATGTATGATTTCCATTCTTATCTTTTCTATATGGGCGTGCAAGTGTCATATATACTTCTGTATCTGATAATACTTCTCCTGGCTTCCCGTACTCGCTCACATAGGATCTTCCAAAATTCGAAGGGATATGGTAGTATCTACGAAATGTAAAAAGGTACTCCTAAACAGCTCAATACTTCTGCATTAGGAAATCATAAAGTGTCCCCGAACATATGTAGTTTCCCACAAATCTTATGGATAACAGGAGAAAGACTTTCTTATCAAATTTTAATGTCTTGAACAAGTAGACTCGCTCCGTCATTGGCATGCTTTAGGAAGCGACTGAAAAAACTTAATTTCTAGTCAGTAAAATAACGTGTTTCATTCCTGATTTTTCTTTTCCTTTCCTCTTCACCATCCCTTCCTTTCCTTTTGATTGATGATATCTCACTTAATATGAAAAATAATGTTCGGGTGATTGTCCGTCTTTGTGGGGTTTGTGGGCATGTGCTCGAGTATATGTTTATAGATTTCGTGGGGATGGATAGTCATTTGAATGATTTATGCGACCATGTAACTTGCTTCATTTACTTTTGTCTGGTTGGTTGGAAGAGATTGCCGCCTGGTAATAAGCCCGCCAGTGTTAAAATAAAAGCAATAAAAGTGTTAAATAAATAAATAAATAAGTAACAATGAGAGCAACAGGAAGTGGATATGAAAAATAAACACCTGAAACTCTGATCCAAAAATTAATCAGCCTGAATTTCAGCTTCGTATAAAAGTAATGAAACAACCTGAATCGATAATTTCAGAACTTTTACACATACAATATACATAAGTTAAGTCTAAAATTTTCGCACCTTTACGAGTGTGAAGAAGTTAATACAACCAAGTACACGATATAAATAAGCCTCATTTTCAAAATATTAACCTTGCTAATTGCTTTAGACCTTTGATCTCATTATCATCAGAACACTGCGTTTAATATGTTGAAGGAATAATGCAAAATTGCACGTTATATTGCATACGTAAACTAATATACGCACAAGTGTTATCCATCTATGAAATAACTGAAAATCATTCTCAATCAAAGTATAAACACAAATCCTCAATTAATAGACATTGTGTATAAACACGAAATTGTCTGATATCATTGTTTTTGTTTTAAAAATTTGAAAAACTATTTGTTTATAACTAATGGTTGTATTCGATAAAAAATAACAAAATAAAACATTAAATCCTGTAGTTAAAACATATGTTTGCCAATAATGCAAACAGTTACAGTAGAAATTTACAAAATATTAATTTATTTAGCAAATCCGGCATCAACTGGAAGAATAAATATACAATTCAAGTCTATGAAAATGACGCAATTTCCACACTTGCTGAATCGAGATATCACCGTCAACAAACAACTTTTATTCTTATAGAGGTCGTATCAAAATGTAATTTTAATTAATAATGAAATTAGTGTTTTTTTGTGAGTCACAATAAAATGTTAAATGCCATGTAGTTCTATACAATATATATTTTGTTTAAATGTCTTGAAATAATCACTTACTTTTACTAAGATGAACGAGTAAAGAACATCAATGTGTGGGTTTGGTTTATACAAACATTTTTCCTGCATCTGAACTGTATTGAATGAGTTGGCAATATCTTGCTTGTAGCAGTTTTCAAAGAGTTCGGTGTCTGTTTCCAAAGAGTTCGGCACTGCAAAGGATTCGATTCATGCAAAGCCCAGCGTATTCCATGAAGCAGCTTTCTGATTGGTAATAATTAAGTTCCTTTGATATGATGATAAGAAAATAATAAAATATAAAACGATGTTCATAAATATTGTTTAAAATATAACTATTATCCCCGAATTTGACAACTTAACGTTTGTGATTCGAGAGAATGAGTTCCCTTCTGATGATACGCACTGACCCGTATTGATTAGTAATGGCAAACTAAACATTTTGTAAATAATCCGTATTTGAGAATCACTAAACCGAATAATGGATTAAACCACGTTTCAAAATAAAGCTCTATATTAGTAAGTGCTGCTTTGGATACTGATTCAGGACGATATTTATATAAAGCTTAGAAAAATTATGGAGTTCTAATTTCAAAAACAATGTAACCAAGAGAAACTTAAGAACCTGTCACTCAAAAACTATAACAAACTTTATGTATGTTTATTTCACTACTCTTTGGTTCTTAACGCTCAAATGAGTCTAAATGCTTTTTTTTGGTACACAATGCTCTTTTTTTAATACTATAATGCCCTTTATAATCCTCAATAGCGCTTAAAATCCCCGTTTTAAGTTCTCAATAGATTGTGTATCTTATTATTCCTAGGGATAGTGCAATTTTTACTTGTACGGTACGCTGTGTAGTAGCCTATCTTGCATTAACAATTCTTAAATAAACTTAAACGCTCAGAACACTTGAGAGCAAACAGCCAGCTGACAGTAAAATGCGCCAAACGTTTGCTATTTAACAGGAACCCAATAAAGACAAACTAAGTATACTGACGCTACTTGTTCGATATGAGTATCACAAAAAAGTCATAAAATTCAAATGATTTATTTTTATTCACGTTCTGATTGTGTTTAATGAATAATTATAGTGTTAACATTCAGATGTCAGTTGATGTATCGGGGCAGAAGTGGTATAAAATTTATACGGGTTCATTGTCACGTTGAATATAATTGAATTAAATAAAAATGTATTTAATGATACTAAAACGTTTAAGAAGTTTGATATGGGCAAACAAAATCAGTTTGCCCTCACCCCACACATTGATAATATATTTGAGCAGCTCAACGCTTACGTGTCCATATATCGTAAGAACAAAGTGGTCGCCGTATTAGGAGAGAATGGAAAAAATCCTGAAAACACAACAGCGCTCACGAAATTATCTGCAAACAGCTCACTTCCCGCAAGAGCAAACACACGGCCCGCCTCCGTCCCGAGCCGAGAGCCGTTAAGCCTTTTTATCGATATTTTTATGTTATTTTGTCACAGGCGGGGATTAATGGGTGATAACGATTTTAATGGCTTGTAAAAAGCAAGACAGCTATTCCAATAATTAAAGATAAACATTTTTCAATCACGGTGACGGCAATTGTAAATTTATACAAGAAATATTATGGAGTTGACTTACGATGGTTACTGAGACGACGTCAAGTATCTCAAGTGAAATATATGAAAAAAATCAACACCATGGATAACCTCCACGCCATTGTTATTAAAACACCTGCTTTCAACCAGGCTACCCATTTTTTAAATACATTTTAATCAGAAAATATTTAAAAGTGGTACTAACTCTTCTCTATTTATGGGGGTATTTTCGAATGATTGAATTTATTTAGAGGAGTATCGAAATTTTACGTTTAGATTATTATTTATATGAAAAATATAGATATTAGCAATAGAATACACAATAAAATACACTTATATAATAATCTTACATTTATTTGATGGTTACAAAAGAAAATTAATTGAAAAAAAACAACATGATTGCAAGTAAAATAATCTAGAGTTAAGGACAAGTTCCGAGCAATTTTACAAGAGATATTCATTTACGAGTGCCGTGTCATTTTGAGAAGCAGGTGGATGGTAACACCCAGAGTTTAAACCACTGATACAGTGGTAAAGCCGACAAATGACTCATCATTTTCAGCAGAATGGTGGAGTAAAGAACTTCAAGTAAAATCCGATAGCATTCTCAGGCGCAGACTCTTGTTGTCACGACGGTGATCTCCATTATAGTGATGCTGGGCATCCAGCATGAGAGTTAAAAGCACCCATATCTTAAAGCTGTTTTACTGGCAAATAATGTCTATCCCCGATGAAGGTTTGGCAGCAAGCCGTCTCTGAAAAAGGTCTGATGGTAAGAGAACGAATTTTTTTCGAGCCACTCCAAGGGTCGTCTTTCATCCCTTCTTCTTCTGGTGAACGAAGTGACGTTATACCAACTGGTAACCTCATTGCATGGTTTCTTCTATTCAAGTGCGTCAACGTCAACATCCCTAATAATCTCTTCTCATCTCTAATCACTTCATCGCATATTCGATCTTACCAATATATTGTGCCAAGTGCACGCATTTCTATAGCATTTATTTGGCTCCTTTCAGCTTGTTCAACGTCCACGTTTCACTCCCATAAATCGAAATTGATACTTAAATACTGTTGTTGAAATACTGTTGTTCATCTTTATTCTTCGTTAACACTACCATGTCAGCATACAGCAATCCGCAGACATTCCCATTTCACAATTGTATGCCTTCCATTGACCTCAGTAGTTTCTTCACACGCAAATATTTGTAAATATTAAACAATTCAGGGTATATGGTACACATGTGGATTAAAATATATTCTCAGGACAAATTTGTCGCTGGAATCATCACATTAATATTTTATATTATTTCGACAGATTGAGTTTGATATGTTGGGTGTTAACATAAGTTGTGTCCGTTTTTTTTTTTTAATTTAAAAATGAGCACTAAAAGTAAAACAAAATGGTAAATGTTATACGTCATTCGAAAGGAAATTTTCTGTTTTATAAGATATTGTGTTTTGTTTTACGTTATACGAGTATATTGTATATTATTTTATTTGATTACATGGCTTCAAAATGGAATGTCAAGTAGACAAAAATGAACATTTTCGACACCTCCCTGTTCGCGTTCAATCGAGGGAATCAAGTTGCCAAAGCTGCTCGCGATATTTGCGAAGTGAATGATAGAGATGCTATGAATGAAAAGACAGCATGTCGAGGGTTTTTGCGTTTCAAAGACGGTAATTTTGACCCGAAAGACATGGAGCGTTCCGGACGACGAGTGGACTTCGATGAGGACCGCTTAAACCATATTATTCGTGAAGATCCTCTTCAAACCACTGTAGACTTGACTGAGCAGATAAATTGTAGTCGCGTGACTGTATACCGCTATATTTAATCAATGGAAAAAGTCCAGAAATTCGGCGCTTAAGTTCCACATGTTTTGAGTGAAAACAACAAAAATCAACGTTCGACAATTGACATTCAATTACATATATATATACATCACGCGAATCAAAGTCCTCACACATCATCACTCTAAACATAACAAAACGTTCATCCCACAATATACCGCACATAATTATAAAAAAAATTAACAAAAAATACCCTACTCAAGAGCTTACACAAACCTTTGATACAAGTCATTCCTCTTGCAAGCCCAAGTATTCAAACTCCTGTCGCTGTAACAACCACGCTCTGATCGACTGCCTTAATTGTTTTCCTCCTTTTGCCTTTATTGAATTTGGCACCCCATTGTATGTATGGATAAGGAATGAAAGACTATAGCAAGTTGAAAAATTCTGCTATTTATGTAGTATTTTTTCAGATGATGAAAGAGTTAGGAGTGATATTGAATGGTATTTAGCGATAAAAAAAACAAAGTCAATTAGGCATTAAAACATATATTCTCAAATCCGACATAATCAAATAGTATTCAAGCGCTAACTTTGATGTATGGAAGTAAAACGTGGACGTGGAATAAAACTGAAGAGATCCGAATAAATGCTATAGAAATACGCGCACTTAGAAAAATATATAGGGATTTGGGCATATTTAACGAATTAATAAAGAATGACTAACAATACAAATAAACAGCGTATTGGAATGGAAGGTGTGGTATAAGACGACCAAGTAAAGTTTGGTTAGATCAAGGGAATTATATTTTGGAAGAAAGAAGTGGTAAAAGTACAAGACATCGTTGGAGCTGAATGATAAGGTGTATGGATGTAGAAAAGGCGAGAAACTGGCTGTCTCTGGAAGTCTGGTCTCGAGAAGTCTGGCTGTCTCTGGAAGACGGCATGATGGTTTGTATGTATGGATAGAGAAAATGAGTTGGAAAAGGTTACGAAACAAATGCGTAGTGTGAAATTAATATAAGGAGATTGTTCGAGAAATAGAACAAAAACTGAAAGGTACGAAGTAGGAAAAACAAGATATCGCGTATGACGAGGTGTATGAATGTGGGAGAAGCGAGCGCTGTGTGCATGGATCAAAAGACAAGGCGATCTGTCCTTTTTGCCTACCTCAATAGAGTTACGACGATATGAAATGTATATTTATGTAACAAGTGAAATCGTGTTTTATAAAATATAAATTATAACAGGGTTTGAAAATCTTATCTTATAAACAATAGCAGATTGAACACATATTGAATTAAACTACGAGTATATAAAATCACAAAGCAAAATATTATTTGTATTGAACTATATTTTCCTTAGATTGCAATCTCAAACAATTCTTTCACCGAACATAACTCATAAAATTGAAAAATTTGCTTCGTTAATAGATTAATTGAAAAGAATTGATGTCAAGTCAAGTGGCTGATGATTAAACTCTTATTTTATTTAGTTTCCTTCATTTTGTCCCCTTCGAAATTATTTAACCGAATCTTCAAAGGATGATTTTCTCTTGTATTGCTGAAAATCTGGCGCCCTTTATGTTTAAAGTTGCGAACACGATTTTGTTAAAATATATTTTTAAACGGTTTGGTGATAATATTTAATCGGTTTGGTGATAATAAAAACAATTTGTTTTTCAAATCAATTTCCTAATCCTTTTTTGAGACTTTTGAAAAAAAAATTTAGGCAAAGAATTTTTTTTAAAACTTTATACGATTTATTTTATTTCTTATACGATACAAGCGATTAGTAACAAGAGGAATTTTCTTATTTCTTAAAGCTTAATGTATTTTGTATTGTATAAATCAGGGGTCACCAAATTTTTTGAGAAACGGGCTGGATTTAAATTTTTAAAAACATGGGGGGCCGGACGAATAATATTCTTATTGAAATCCTATTAGAACATAAAATATTCTTATCAAAATAATATTAGAACATTAGTTTACGTTGCATGTGTAAACAAATATAAATTATATTGGAAGTGTTATACCAAATCGCAATAGAAGAATCGTTGTCATGTATTTACAACCAAATCATAAAATTTTATAATATTAATATTTCTTATATATAATATTTATGAATAAAAGTCGGGGGCCGGATCCGGGCCGCGGGCCGTAGTTTGGTGACAGCTGATAAATGGTTAAATACGATTTTTTATTTAATCTGGCACCACTGCGTAGATGTTTGAATTTTAGCAAAGAAAAAAAGGTGTTTCTTTTAACAATAATCGATATGCAAGTACCTTTTTGTATCGATTCATAATGTGTTAGAAAAATTTTAAGTTTTTGTCTGAAACTTGTTTAACATAAACGAACTGGTGATTCGGACGTATTGTATTTCATTGTTCATGGTAAAATTTGGCAGTTTATTGCCATGTGGCAATCATAAAGATATTACAGAGTTCGTAAGTGAAAACCAGATAGGAACCTTTTTTTAAAATAATTGGAATTGATCGCGCAACTCGTATGTCGGAAAACAGACGAGATACCAACTAAACCACGGAGATTGACATGTTAAATATTAATTGTAATTTGTCTTATCAAACACTATTTATTCCACTTTGTTTGTGTTCCCCTGATGATGATGTGAAAATATTGAAACCGATAGGGTTATACCGTTACATCAAATGGAATAAATAGTATTTGATAAAACAAATTCCAATACATTTAAACTTCCACAATATAAAAGCCTTATCTATAAATAATGTATAAAAAATCATTATTGTCTGCCGCATTAATCCATTTTTCGAACAAAAAACCACTGAAGTAGGCATGTAACTCATGGTTCGTCACCGCACGTAATGTTAATACTATCCTACTCGTGAAGATAACAATAACACTCAGACAAATCTAACACGTTTTAGTATTATAACCAAACGAACTTTTTAACCAAATCGAGGCGAATTTGTTACCATCGGAAATCAAACCGTGAACTTCTGGGTAGATGTCAAGTATCTCATCAACTAAGCCATCGATATTAACAATGTGAACAAGAATAAATATTATAATTAAACAGACATATTAACATATCATATTCATTTCTACAACCATATTTATCTTGAAGTTTTAACTTCAGTCATCATAGCTAATGGTCTTCTTTACATATTTACCATCATACCATTTCTCTGCTGCGGTTGGTAGAGAGGAAAGAGAGTCAGATTTCCTATCTTGATACCCATATTTCGGCTCTTCCATTTCCCTGTACCTTGTCATACAGCTCCTACGACTTATCTTAATTTCTCTTACAGTATTTTAAAATATTATTCATTTGATCCAATTTTACTATTATTGGCCTTCCTGTACCACAAGTTTCATTTAACATTTTTACTGTAATTTTTTTACTAGCCTTTTTTCATCGATTCGTTCCACATACGCAAACCACCTAAGAGCGCTATTCTTCATCTAATTCAACACATAAGCCTTAAGTTGACATTCATCCCAAACAATTTCCTTTCATAATCTGTCATACTCGTTCATTGCCTCCCATCCCCCTATTCATGCTTCTAATTACAAGCATTTCTACTGCATTTATCAAGTTACGTTAATTTTTTTCCCGTCCCCGTTTCTCTGCCAAATTTCAATGTTGGTACTAAAATACTGTTGTAGACTTAAACACGGTTATAAATAAAATCAGTGGGGTGCTTAATTCAAAACCACCTTGGATGATTTTGAAATAAGCACCCTTTTTTTTTTTTTACTAAACAAGTAAATTATTATACAAACATTGGTCACACACAAAAGTGGATTCTTTTATACAAATTTATTACTTAACTAATCT
This sequence comes from Odontocerum albicorne, assembly GCA_949825065.1. Taxonomy (NCBI): domain Eukaryota; kingdom Metazoa; phylum Arthropoda; class Insecta; order Trichoptera; family Odontoceridae; genus Odontocerum; species Odontocerum albicorne. The sequence goes on along the minus strand of OX463844.1, from coordinate 44,699,833 downwards.
TAATTATATGTTATAATTTATGAATTTATTTAATCTTATTTTCCTACATATCATTTTATTTTATTTATTCAATCTTAATATATGAGATCTTAGAAATAATTAACACCTACATACTACTTATAACTAGATAACAATTCTTACACTTATTATTCAGCAAAAACAAGTCCACTCGTTCAGGCTACTTGTATTCCAGTTTAGACCATAATAGCTAATGGTATTTATTTAAAATGGTGTCCTTTTTTCTTTGACCTTGTTTATAATGGTGTCTTTTTTTCCATTCAGAGTCTTCATATTGTCACGGTGTAGCTCCGTTGATTATCTCACATTACATAATCTTGCTCTTTTCTAATGTAGCCACAAATTTGACCAAAACGGTGGTTGGTTTTCTCTCTGATTCATTAATTTTGTTATTGGTCCCTTTATTGTATCATCCTGATGTGGGTGGTTAGCCTACATAAATAAAAGCTGATTCTCAATTTATTTTCAAAGTGAACTATAAAATAATACTTTAAGACTGAGCATTGAATTCTTATAATTAACCTGAGAACAAATAAATAAATATTTAATTCAACACAAAGAGAATTTTCAAGATCAAAATTTTAATTTCCAAACAAAGAGGTATGCAAATTTCATTTTCTAGACATAAAAGAAAACACTATATTTTTCGTATCAATAATAAATTAAATTAAAACAAAACAAACAGATATAAATATTTGTTTAATAAATAAAACTGTGCTGAGATTTTAAAATCTTAATAATAAAGTTCGATCGTGGATTCACACACAAAAGTGGATTCTTTTAAACGATCTTGCCGTCACTTTTATAAATCAAGGGCTCAATAAAAACGAGATAAAAGTTCCTGACAATCCGTTCTGTGCGCTTCTTTCATTAGAAGGTAAAGGGTGGAAGACTGGAGGAGAAGTGAGGAGACTTAGAAATATAAAGGAGCTATTGAACAATAGTGAAGAGTGTGCAGGTGAGATAAAGAACTTAGAATTAAGACAGAAAAGGGTAATTTTTCGCTTATTCCTGAGTAACAGATTAAGGGTTGGATTTTTATAATAAATTCATTTACCTCTAAGATTTTTCGAAATAAAAAAAAATGATATTCATTGTAAACAATACTGTTCGAAAAGGTATATTTTGGTTTCGAATTATTGAAAATAAAGTTTTTCGATATTCTATCCTTTAATTGGTTAGCATTACGAGTATATGATCATTTGACTGAAAGCTGGTTACTATCCTACAGATGGATGGTTAGCATTACGAGTATATGATCATTTGACTGAAAGCTGGTTACTATCCTACAGATGGATGGTTAGCATTACGAGTATATGATCATTTGACTGAAAGCTGGTTACTATCCTACAGATGGATGGTTAGCATTACGAGTATATGATCATTTGACTGAAAGCTGGTTACTATCCTACAGATGGATGGTTAGCATTACGAGTATATGATCATTTGACTGAAAGCTGGTTACTATCCTACAGATGGATGGTTAGCATTACGAGTATATGATCATTTGACTGAAAGCTGGTTACTATCCTACAGATGGATGGTTAGCATTACGAGTATATGATCATTTGACTGAAAGCTGGTTACTATCCTACAGATGGATGGTTAGCATTACGAGTATATGATCATTTGACTGAAAGCTGGTTACTATCATTTTGAAGTTTTACTGGACATTCTCCACACATCTGTATATGTGATTAAAATAGTTTTGTACACAGCCTTCAAAACTTGTTCCGGTTATTTCTTTGTTATTTTTGTTGTGTTGCATTACGCTTTAGTTGTAGACGGTCTCCGTGGCCTGGTTGGGAAGAAATTTGTCTTCCAACTAGGGAATTACAGGTTTAATTCTCGTTGGGACTCAGTTTTTTAAAAATTATTCTGACTGGTAGGAAATGATTGTCGCATGGCAATACGCCCGCAAGATTGTACTGTAAAATGGAAGTGGAATACAATACAATGTACAGTACCATCTAGCAGGTTTATTGGCGTGTGCCAATCTCTATTATCCAACCAGATATATTTTTAAGAGGCTTTTAGGGAAAACAAACATAACCTTTTGAAAAAAACACTTTACTGATGGGAATTGAACTAGCAGCCTTAGAGTATGTCCTTCCTAATAGGTCACGGAAGGTTTTTTTTTAATAAAATTATACGATAAGATATCCTTCGTGATTAAATATGTTTGTATGCCATCTTGTGGATGGAAGTCTCCTGTGTGTGTGTGTTAATGTATAAGCTCTTGCACTTATTAGCAAGTACACACTCTTGATACTCGTAGATCAAACCCAAAGTTCCAAAACGATCTCCGACCACCGTGGTGTAGTGGGTAATACATCTGCCTTCTGTCATGGAGGTTGCAGGATCAATTACCGTAGGTAACCTTTTTTTAAAAAGGGTGTCGGTGGGGTTTTCACTTTAGCCCTTTTAAACATCTTTCTGGTTAGTTGTAAGAAATTTTCACACGTCAATAAGCAGATTATACTTAATGTATTGTAGGATTTTGTCCTTTGTTTCCATGAGCAATATCCCTCATTTCGATTTTTACTCCCACTGCGATAGTCCTCAAAATCTTCGGTTTGGTCTCCCCACACTCCTAAGACCCGCCGGATCGCTGAACTTGATGGCATAATATAATTAGTCTCTTCCCCACTTAGCGCAGACTGTGTGCCTTTCTGACGAGCTGGCGAAGCGGGTGATTGACTTGATTGCTGCTGCATAGGGCTGTAGCCAACACCACCGCAACCAGGAGTAATTGGATAACTTCTACAGCATGCACTGCACTGTTTCGTTATTTTACAAAAAACTGACATTTATGATAGTCGAGAAGTGATTCAAATAACCCTCATTGGTGTGCTGCCAAAAATCGTGGCAGTCAACAAAACTTAAATTACTCGGAAAATTGAAACAAGAAAACCTCTTTCAACCTAAGGTGGAAAGAAAAAATGTAATTTAGTATTTTACGTTTGACGTACTATATATGCGTGAACTGGGAAAAATACATGGGATGAAATTAATTACGAAAAATATCGGATCTTGCGGTGTGAAAAGACCTTTCTTTAAATTCTAGACTCTAGAATCTGGAGATATGGGTGACGTGTGTCAAAATGTATGATTATGTATGAATACTCCACATTCTACATTCCATCTCCGATATTTTTGTATTACCGTTTTTAATAAGCAAACATTTCGGTCCAATAAGGCACGGTATTATGATTGGACTATTACCGTTGCTGATCTTGCGGTGTGAAATGGTCTGCCTCTAAATTCTAGAAATATGGTTTGCGTGTGTCAAAATGTATGATTATGTATGAACACTCCACATTCTACATTCCATCTCCGATATTTTTGTATTACCGTTTTTAATAAGCAAACATTTCGGTCCAATAAGGCAGGGTATTATGATTGGACTATTACCGTTGCTGATCTTGCGGTGTGAAATGGTCTGCCTCTAAATTCTAGAAATATGGTTGGCGTATGTCAAAATGTATAATTATGTATGAACACTCCACATTTTACATAACATCTCCGATGTTTTTGTATTACGGTTTTTAAAATGATAATATTTCAATCCAATAAGGCAGGGTATTATGACTGGACTATTACCGTAGCTAATCTTGCGGTGTGAAATGGTCTGCATATAAATTCTAGAGATATGGGTGGCGTGTGTCAAAATGTATGATTATGTATGAACACTCCACATTCTACATTCCCTCTCCGATATTTTTATATTATCATTTTTAACATGGAAGCATTTCGGTTCAATAAGGACATCAATCTGAGAAACCATTGTCTGATTTTACCATAAAGTGTTTAAATAAATTAATAAAATAAACATAAGGGTAAAATACTAGTTGGCTATCCAAAGGGGATTTTGAAAAGATAAAAGTTGTGTAAGGTAGAGTAGAGAGACTATTTGTTCTCGGGCTGACGGAGCTGCAGAAGCTAGAAGTATTAAAAATAGTCCATGCGTCAGCGTGACAAGACAGATCAGTGGGACCCACATGCCTGTGACATATGTGGAAGGGAATATCCATCCATTATCGAGCTGTTCTCTCTCGGAAGATCACATGGAAGGGCAGCTAGAAACTAATGTTGGAATTGGAAGTGGATCCTCAAATTAGGGTACGGAAGAGCAGTTCGAAACATATGTTGGAATTGGAAGAGGATCCTCAAAATGTGGCATGGAAAAGCAGTTCGAAACCTATGCTGGAATTAGAAAAAAATCTTCAAAATGTAACGCAGAAGAGCAGTTCGAAACTGATATTGGAATTGGAGGAGAATCCTCAAAATGTGACATGGAAAAGCAGTTTGAAACTTATGTTGGAATCGAAAGAAATTCTTCAAAATATGGCACGGAAGAACGGTTCAAAACTAATGTTGGAATTAGAAGTGAATCTTCAAAATGTGTCACAGAAGAGCAGTTTGAAACTGATGTTGGAAAAGAGAGACTATCCTCAATTATGAGGCATAGAAGAGCAGCTTGAACTTGATGATGGAATAGGGAGAAGATCCTCGATTATGAAGCATAGAAGAGCGGCTTGAAATTGATTTTTGAATAGGGAGAAGATTGTCGATTGTGAAGCATAGGAGAGCAGCTTGACAGTAGGAGAGGGTCTATAATCATAAGTCCCAGTAGCGATGACGATTGAGTATAACGAAATACTTATATAGAATAAATTATTCTCCTCCAACAGTTTACATTTTTTTATTTATCATGAATCTATATGATCACCAGTTTAAACTTCTGACGAATTCATGAAAGAAAGACTTATTGATCTAACAGAGTTAATAACTGTCGAGGTTAACGTTTTTAAAGATATTTAGCGAAGTATGATGGATCATGCAAACCAGTGATTGACTTGATGCTGCACAAACTACATACAGCCTGCGGTTCCGCAAACAGGAATAATTGAATAACTTTTCGAACATGCACCTCACCACTAGTTCTGTTATTCCAGAATGGAAAATTGAAGCTTTTCATATTATGCTACTTTATTTATGAGCGCCAGATTTTAATGAGAAATGTATAGCCACAGTGACGCAAAGAAAATTAAACATGATTTTTTAAGAACTTTGAAAAAATACTTAACATTTAATACTGATGTGTCTTTCTTACAGTTGTGTCTTGTAAACCATGAATAATTTAAATTATAAAGCATAAGAAAATAAAAATATAACTAAATTATAGAATTTATTACATTCATATGAGAAAAAACATTGTAATTTATTTTATCAAACACTGTTTATTCCACTTTTTGTAACGGTATAACATTATCAGGGGAGCACAAACAAGTCTTGTTTGTGTGTTCTCCTGATGATGAGGTGAAAGCCTTGAAACAGGTAGGGCTATACCGTTACATGAAAGGGAATAAACAGTGTTTGATAAAAACAAATTACAGTGTCTTTAAACCTCCACAATTTTAATGCCTTAACTATAAATAATATATTTATATTGATTCATTTGTGATTAAATTATTCACGTAAATGAACAGAATTATTTAAACCAGGAAATGGAAAATATTTAAACTTCAAATAGCTTTACTATAAAATTCTGTTTATCTCTTGCCCCACCCCTCCATTCACCTTATACTTCTTCCGCCAGCCTAGTACCCCCAATGAGGCTAATACCACCCTCAAAGGGGTGGTAGCGCCCACTTTGGGAATCACTGATCTAGTAGCTTGGAAGATATTGCGGTTTGAAAATTATCGGTCGAATGATAACACATTTAAAAAAAATTTGAACTGATATTTCTCGGTTAGTGGTCTAACTGCGATATGGTATTTTTTACTAGATATGATAGTTCGGCGAAAGCCAAACTTTTAGATGGAAATAAAGGAATGGTACTCACGGGTGTTGATGACGGGATTCGGAGGTCTCGGCTGATCTTCCAGAACTCTTGGAGCGTCACAGCGGTTGGTGATTTATTCGTCTGGTTCTTCTGGTGATGAAGCGTATTGGTTGTTACTGGTCCTTCTGAGGTGTCGCCCGGGCGGTGGTTCGTGCACAAGTGGACGAGACGACCGGAATATGGTCGTCGAGTTAAAACCGTTATACTGCGACAATACTATAATCTAAGACAGGTGTGAACAATATTCGATCGCGCGGCAGGGCTGGCGGCGATAATAAAGCGGCCCGCGCGTGACAGGGCCAGGAGCGATGACAGAGCAGCCCACGAGCGGACTAGTAAATTTGCGTCACGCTATGGCGTGAACATATGAGTTTACTGGATATGACTCCCAAACAAATTTGCTTGGCTTTGTAGGGATCCACGGTCGTCGCGGAATATTGTCGCATACATACGGTCAATGACCGATGAGATTCGCATTCCTCGACAAATTTAAATAAACAGTCCAAAGTGCATACGCCGTCCATTCAAGTCCAAAGATCACCCGCCGGCCAGTCATCCCGTAGCGAGCGGACCGCACTACATACTAGAGAGAGAACGCACCACGCTGTCTCGCCGGTTCCGTAAATAGATTGTTACCTACATACTACAATTGACCATTTTTGCATTCACAGAAGCGAGATAGAAGCATATCGCAAGCGCACTCCCGCGCCCATTCTGAAATGTTATAAATACCTACGTACTATCAAAATAAACAATTCACTCTCTCTTTCCACATTGCGATCTAACGTGTTTTATTTATTTATCAACAACCATAATCATCATATACCTTTAAGGGGCATTCCCTAAAGCTTAATCATGTGAATGTTGTTCAGTTGAGAAGAAGTACTAGATACACCAGGTCAACTGGAGAGAATACAATTATATTGAGAGTCTATTGAGAGATCTATTGAGAGTCAACTGGAGAGAGTACAATTCCTGCAAGGGGCGAACAAGAAGAACATACAAACAATACCCCCCAAAACTCGTAGGACAAGAACGAGAAAGTAATGAGACTTATGAAAATCGATTTTTAGTATCATCCTTGCATTTTCCAATTTATTTGGGATCTGCTTGAAAAGTCGCTTCTCTCAATCCTTTTCTATCCAAGGGCATCTCCTGAGTTAAGTTCAGTTTACTCATGCCCTAAATGATGATATATTTCTATCGCGCCTTTGTATCGTTCAATTCCCGTAGTCTAGTTTCCCATATATTAAGTCGTTTTCCTTTGTACAGATCACCGAAGCATGTTACGGGTGCATGTAATTTATTGTTAAAAAATCACTTACAGTATACTCAATGTATAAATACACTTACCGTTGTCATATATTACAGGTAAGTATTGGGTGTACAAATTAGTTCGGTCCGTTTTTTTTTTTTTTTTTGTTCAAAAATGCCGAGGCCGTGCGTTGTCATGAAGAAGGATAACTTGATCATGTCTTTGCTCGTATTCCGGCCGTTTTTCTCGCAATGCACGGCTCAAACGAATTAATTGTAGCCGATACCCATCGCCCGTAATGGAATCGCCAGGTTTCAGCACCTCATAGTAAACAACGCCTCTTTGGTCCCACCAGATACAGAGCATGATCTTCGAACCATGTATGTTCGGTTTAAGTGTTGATTTTGAGGTCGTTGGTAACGATTGACCGGGCTTAACGTAGTATTTTTTCTTCTTGGGGTAGTCGTAGAATATGAACTTCTCATCTTCAGTTACAATCCGATGCAAAAAACCTTTTCATTGTTGCCTTTGAATCAGCTGCTCGCAAGTGAAAAATCGCCTTTCAACGTCTCTCGGCTTCAGTTCATAAGGCACCCAATTTCCTTGTTTTTGAATCATTCCCATGGCTATCAATCGTACGGAAACGGCTTGTTGAGTCACTCCCAATGATTCTACAAGCTCCTCTTGCGTTTGACTCTGATCTTCTTCGAGTAATGCCTCTAACTCTTTGTCCTCGAATATTTTTGGCTGTCCAGAGCGAGGCTTGTCTTTGACGCTGAAATCTCCATTCTTGAAACGTCAAAACCATTCCTTACATGATTTATTAGTTGGAGCAGCGTCACCATAAACTTCGACAAGCATTTGATGGGCTTCAGCTGCACATTTCTTCGATTAAAGTAGAAAATTAAAACCTCCCGCAAATGCTGCTTGGTTAACACAAAATTCGACCTTTTCAACACTGTACAAAACAAGGTTTTTGCATGAAACTCAAAGCGATATAAACTGAATATTATTGGCAGATATCTAACCTCTCTGAAACCGCCAAAATTGGCTGTCACTATGAACCATTCATAACACCAGAGCCATCTTTTGGAAACGGACTGAACTAATTTGTACTCCCAATATAATATGTGTTATACGTGTAAGTATACAAAGACTTGATATATTTCTATCGCACCTTTGTATCCTTCAATTTCCAGAGTCTAGTTTCCCATATATTAAGTCGTTTTCCTTTGTACAGATCGCCGAAGCATGTTCCGGGTGCATTTAATTTATTGTTAAAAAAAAGGCATCACTTTGATTTTCATTAAAGGCCACTTTGACGTATTTCTGGTTGGTTAGAAGAGATTACCACTTGGCAATAATCCCACTAGGTTATACTATATACTCAATGTATAAATACACTTATCGTTGTTATATATTACAGATAAGTATAATATGAGTTATACGTGTAAGTATACAGACTTGTAGAAAAATATTAGGTTTGTTTTGATATATCAAAGTAATGAGTTTATTCCACCCAATATAAACCCGATACCAACAATGCATTGCGAAGATCTTTTCATTTCTCTCATAACTCTTCATCTCCTATCATGTTTTGTCCGCAGAGTTCTGCAATGCAACGGCAGGCAACCGAGGGTGCAGGACTGGGAACTAATGAAGATTTGAGCCCTCTGGGGAGCCGTACGGATGGTGGGATTTAAACTGAAAATATATCAATGCAACCGCATCTGACTCGTTATTCTCGGGTATTTGCTGATTTTGCAATACTTTCTCATTGTCATTGGAAAAATAGTTATTTTAAAACATTGACAAAATGATACTTTTCTATTCAGATGTTTTTCAAGTTTGATTATTTATTTTGATAACACAAACCAATCGTGTTTATTTTTTTGTATTCAAGCCTTTCATTTATTAAAGTCCAGTTAGATGTACATGAAAATAAAAAAGTCTGCCCCATATATTTGACATATTGAAAGTGTAACTCCACTTTGGTACCTAGATAAACACCTTGAATCGTAGAAAGTTGACTCTTTTCCTAATTTCCTTCACTTTCCTATAAATTTGCCTCTCACTCTCAATCCTCTGCTTATTCATATTCTTCTTGCCCCATCCTTATCCACAATGGCACTCAATATGTGAGTTGGTGGGTGGACAACGGTTCACTAACTTAAAACAAACTTCACGTCACGGCTTTGCTTTCAGAGTGTTCCCTCACAGCAGATCACAGGTTCGACGTAAAAAAGCAGCTCGAGATCGCTTTTGGAATCGCAAGGGGATCCTCAACCACCATACCTAGTCACGATGACGAAATTAAAAGTTTTATACTAAAAAATATTTTAATTCTAACTCCATTTCTGATTTAATTGATATTTTTGTATGTAGAAGTTGAGCCCTTGAGAGTCATTACCCAGCATTTTTTTCAATCATAGGTTGAAATCACTGGAACTGGTTATTCCCTCTTCATTGTGACTTATAATTATTTTTAATTTTATTTACGAGAGTCATCCAGAAAGTCAGGTTACAACATTTATGTAGGATCAAAAAATACTTGTATTTAATTGAAATTCACAGGATACTTCACAAATATATTCAACTATTTTTCAACGTAATCGCCGTCGAGATCGAGACATTTCTGTAGTCGGGCCACCAGCTTTTGTATGCCAGTGTCATAGACCTCCGCCGCCAGCTTTTTAGCCACTTCTTCACAGCTTCCTCGACCTTCTGATCGTTAGAAAATTGTTGGGGTGTAGTGACACACCTACGTCTCATCTCCCGTCACGATAGAGTCCAGAAAAGCTTATCCGTCTTGTGCAAAACGATCCAAAAATTCACGCGAGGAGGTCACGCGATTTTGACGGTACTCCGGTGAGCATTCTGGGCACCCATCTCGCACACAACTTCTTGTTACGAAGTTTTTCCGACACGATATTACCAAGGAGACTTCGAGAAATGTCAGAAAGTACTTCATGTAGGTCGTTAAGAGTCACACGGCGGTCATTTCGCACTTGTTCTTCAATTTTTTGCACAAATTCGTCAGAAATCACTGCCTTGTCTTGTCGTGAGTACAGCCTTCTCTGAACAACCTAACCCAATTCGTGACATGTTGTCGACTCATCACATCACTACCATAAACTTCCACGAGCTTCCGATGGATATTCGCGGCGGTATTGTTCTGCAAAGTCAAAAAACTGATGACCGCGCGGGTCTCGCACGGACGATAGTTGGCGGGAGCTCGCGACGACCTCTCCATCGGAAGAATCAACTGTGACTCAACAAAATGGCCGACAAACACGCGGGACCAAACAAACTGACCGTTAGAATCTTACCTACACGCCAGGTGCACCAATTTTGAAACAAAAAAATTCCCCCGGCCTCAGGAACCCTTGTGACCTTAGTTTCTGGATGATCCTCGTAATTACTAACTTACTTTAAATCTATTTTTTTCTATCATTGATCTACTATTCATAATTTCATGCGCCGTATTAGTTATGAATTGTGATGATTTTTTTTTAATGGAAATTATGATATTTTTTCTTTCATTTAGTAAATTTTGCTATAGTTTATAAAGGTCACTTAAGTTTCATATATTATTCCAATAAATAAATAAAACAAATGCATATCATATATAAAGTTTCAAATTTCTCCCACTCTTTTCTTCCAATCTTTATACGGTCTATCTTTTTCACGTTTAATATTATTTTATAAATGTTTCGTTATTCATTCTTTCAATGTGACCAAATCGTTGAGATTGTTTTTATAGTCATTCAAGTAGCAACTTTCTCTAACAAACCGTAATCTTTAATCCGATCATTCCTAAGTCTACCATATATTGTAATGCCAGATTTTATTTCCAAGTCACGTATTTCTACCACATTTATTTTGTTCTTATCACTCCTTTTCTATGTCCAGGCTTCGTATTAATTCATCAAGGTGGGTATTAGCACAATATTGTTTACTATAATTATAAAAGATTGTACAATCGATTAAATGGTAAATATAATTGATGACATCCTCTAGTTAATAGCACCTCGCCTTTAAACCCGGGGTTAAGGGTTAGATTCATGCTATTATCCAGTTTTATCAAAAAAAGCTCATTTTTCCCTTAAAGCCTGTTTTTGGTTGATTGCAAAATATTTCTAATGCTTTACAATCGTGTAATAAAAAAACCATGTAAAAAAACCGTGTAAAAAAATTAACGCTAGACGTCGTTCTACAACCGATTTCGATACTTTCTCTAGCTGAATTGATCTTGGATTTCAACAAAAATAATGAAAGTTCTAATTGCTGTCATATATCATAATAATTGTTTGATTCATTAACTTAAGTCTATGGTGTAAGTGAAAACGTTTTAATTATGAGGCATATTTTATTATGTTTGTATTGAATGGTTTTATGTTTGTTTAATATCTTTAAATAATTAATGTGGCAACAATTATTATTCACAAACGTCAAAGTCGTTAATTTCACGTTGAATAATAAGCATAACCAAGTATACATTTTTTAACATAGGTTGTGTCCGTTTGTTTCCAATTTAAAAATGAGCACCAAAAGTAAAACAAAATGGTAAATGTTATACGTCATCCGAAAGAAAATTTCTGCTCTACACGATATTGTGTTTGCTTTTACGTTACACGTTTAAACCACCGTAGAATTGACTGAGCAGATGAATTGTAGTCACATTACTGTATACCATCATCTTAAATCAATGGGAAAAGTCCAGAACTTCGGCGCTTGGGTTCTACATGCTTTGAATGAAAACAATAAAAATCAACGTTCGACCATTTCTGCTGGTTTGCTCATGCGTCATCGAGCTTCGCATGGCCACAAGTAAAAGTTATTTTACCGCATCATTACTGGTGATGAAAAATGGTTTGAAAATGGTGATGAAAAATGTTTGAAGGGGATCTTCATGACTAATATGGTTTAAGCGGTACTCATCGAAGTCCACTGGTCGTTCGGAACGCTCCATGTCTTTCAGAACGAAATTACCGTCTTTGTAACGTAAAAACCATCGACGAGCTGTCTTTTCATTCAAAGCATTTTCACCGTACACTTTGTCAATGTCGCGAGCAGCTTTGGCAGCTTTATTCCCTCGATTGAACGCGAACAGAAGGAGGTGTCAAAAATGCTCCCTTTCGTCTACTTGACATTCCATTTTGAAGGATTGTAATAAAATAAAATAATATATGTAACGTAAAAGCCAACACAATATCTTGTAGAGCAGAAAATTTTCTTTCGAATGACGTATAACCTTTACCATTTTGTTTTACTTTTGGTGCTCATTTTTAAATTTGGAAAAAATGGACACAACTTATGTTAAAACTTAATATAATTTCTGTATATTTTTTAAGGAGGTATTCTACTCTAGAGTAATTAAAAAAAACCATAATGTATTATTTTTCCCGTACATTTTTTTACAATTTGTTTATTGATGGTTTAGGGAGCTATGTCCTTAAGGGAAGAGATGATGATGATTTGTTGATAAATAAAACACGTTTTGGATCGCAATGTGGAAGAAGAGTTTTTATTAGTAAACGTAGGTATTTATACTATTTCCGCGTGTGTGCGGGAATGCGAGCAAGATATCCTTCGTCTCGTTTGTGCATTAGCAAAACGATTAATGTCGTATGTAGGTGAAAATTTATTTACGGAACCGGCGCGACAGACGTGGTACGTTCTCGCTCCGGCATGGAATACGGTCCGCTCCCGGCTACGGGTTGAATGACCGGCGTGTGAACTTCGGACTTGTTTGTTTTGTATTGTCAAAGAGTGCGAAGGTCGCATCGCCGGTCATTGACCGAGTGTGCGACTGAGTGTGCGACGACCGCCACAATGGTTTGATAACGTACAAACAAAATTTATCAGCTGTTATATAAAACATGTTATCAGCTGTTATATCTTGTCGTAAAAAAAGAGGGTGAGCAATAGTAAAAATAATAGTTTTGAATTTTTCAAGGTAGATACGATATAAAAACATTTATGAAAGTTTCATACCAAATTTGAACGCAATCGGTAGAATAAAACTTGATATTTTATATCAACTAGGTCGAAAAAAGTAGTTTCGAGAAAAACGCGTCTAAAGTTTTGAGATTATTGTCGGAGTCATTCCGGTGCAGCGTTATTGCTGCCTCATTTATAGATATAACTTCGTAAATATTGAGAATTTAAAAATTTCCTTTTGAGAACATATTTTTAAAGATCTTAACTTTAGGAATATGCAAAAAAATTCATTCAAATCTCAAGAGTAGAATACTCCCTTAAAACATATAAATTTACCTTTTCTACAAAACATTACTATATTAAAAAATTACAGAACAAGAATTTATTACCCAAAATATCCTACATCTCACGGTGCGCAACTATAGAAACTTCGAAATAAATAGGCAAGAATTCATTGCGACATTCTTACTAAAGTTTTTTCATTGTAATTTATTTTTATCAAACACTGTTTATTCCACTTTTTTGTAACGGTATAACCCTATCGGTTTCAAGGCTTTCACCTCATCTTCAGGGGAGCACAAACAAGACTAAATTCTGTTCTAACTGGTACCGATATACACGCTTCAACGGTTGGGGTCTGAGGGGTGAGGGAGGCATGGGACGATTTCGGCCAAGAGCGGAGAGATTTTTGGAATATAACTGTTCAGCAGATGTTCGGATCGATGTACTGACTTAGAAATTTCTAGGGCCTCTAATCTGTCCAATTTATTTCCATTTCTACTGATATATAAGAATTTGGCATCATCGATAGAAAAAGTATGGTTTTCACGGTGACAATAATTAGCCATTTCAGAATAAATTAGAGGATTTGTTAAGGCGGATTTGTGTTCACGAAATCTCTTTTCAAAAAATCTTCCTGTCTTTCCTATATAGAAATTATCACAGTCAGCACATAAAAGTTTATACACACCACTGTTACTAAGTATTCCATTTTTGCCTTTTTTTGAAGTTTGTTTTAACTGTAAGTAGGTTTAAGTAGCAAAGTTTTTTCAAGTTTGTTTTAACTGTACCGTGATACTAGAAACACTAAGTTTATATGTATACGATAAATATAGCCGTGCAAGGAAGCACCCTGTATTCTACATATCAACTAACAGAAGGGTTATCATGGCTAATCACTTAGCCACGCGTGGTATAAGAGATATTGAACCAACTGAATGACACTGTGGATATGTTGTCGATACCACCTAGCAGTATGAGAAGAATCTTGGCTGATATTTTTTCATGCGAATTAGCTACTCGTTTCTTGAAACAGGCCCTATTTGCATAACAGGAGAAATTTGTGCAAAGTAATACTTAAAAAATGTCCATATTATGCAATGTTCAATAAAGTTTTAAAAAAGTAAATTAATTTCGAAAGTACTCGTATATATTGATTATTTATTTTGTTTTACATTTAACGACTTAACCAGTATTATGGCAAAATTATAAAAATCTAGTGGGAAAGATATTTTACTCTCATATTATTTTAATGATTTATTTCAAGGAATTCCCAGCATTAATAGTCTTCTCAAAAGATTCAGATATTTAAATAATACCTGGAGAGTTATCAAAAAAGACGTATTTGAAGAAATAAACTCGTGGACCCTTGCGTGGAAAAGAAGATTTCGTTTATCATTGAGATCAAAATTATTTCACAAGTTCGTCAAAAATACCTTTTTGATACTTTAAATAGAGAAAATAAAATTTCATTTTGATCTTACGATATTTTTCTTCTTTTTTTCTTTCTAATGGTGCTTTTCAAACTATATGAATTGGTGATTTGATCGGGAGGCAATATTATTTCAACCTCAATAATCGAGTCGCTGGATTTAGAACCACTAAAGTAGGCACTAAACTTGCGGTTCATCATTACACTAGTTGGTAACACTAACGCACATGAAGAAACAACACTCGTATTGTTTGTTACGCGACGAACTCTTTTATCAGATTGGGATATTTCATTTTTATTTTAAGGGTATCTATCATCGGGAATCGGACCAAAAGTCTCGGTGGAACGCAAGCGTCTTACCGACTTAGCCATTAAGGTTATAAGTGATTACATTTATAAGTGATTAAATTTAAAACAAAATAATTACGGAAATTGATCTTATAATATAGTACATTTATAAGTGATTAAATTTAAAACAAAATAATTACGGAAATTTATCTAATGAATATGGAGGTTTGTTTTTTTTAAATTAGTTATTGTTCTATTATAATCATTTCATTGAAATGATTATAATAGAACGAATGTGATGTCAGTTAAACGACATGGTAAAATACTGAAACGAGTCTTTTAAATGTTTTAGAAATACCTACGTGCACTTAGAATAATATATGGGTGATAATATATGACTCAATTTGAAAAGACTTGATAAGAAATTAATGTAAATTTTAAGCTGATGTGTTGAGTAAGATGAACAAGAAAATTCCGTGATAGTTTGAGCACGTAAAACGAATGAGTGAAGAAATATTTACTAAAGAAATATGTTGTGCAAATAATAGTAGAAAACGGGATAGAGGAAGACCAAGCAAAGTATGATTGGATTAAGTCCATGATATTTTGAAAGAAGGAAACGCAGAAAATCAGAGAAAACGTAGAAGTGGTATGATAAGGCATATGGATGTAGAAGAGGCGAAGGATGTGTGTCAAGATAGGAGAGTCAGGCACTCTGTCATTTCTGCCTACCTCAATAGAGAAACGGTGTGATGGTATGTGTTTATATATTTATGTGGGCGCCTGAAAAATAAAGTTAAGTTTTTTTTCTTCATTGACCTAATAACCACCCTCTGAAATAATTATGCTTTTATTGAGGCGGTGGCCCTGAAAACGCCCTAACAAACAATTATTTTTTGACTGTGAAATATAAATTAAATGTCTACAATTCACACTAAAAGCAATAAGTATGTAGAAAGTGAAAAGATATTTCATTGCCTTTTTTCACATCTTTACCGAGGGCGGGCAAAACCTTACGAGCTTGGTCAAGAGACGAATTTAGGAATTATATTTTTTTACGAATTTAATTTTGATTTTTGTAAGTATTCAGTTAGTTAATTATTTTATCAATATCGAGGCCTTCCTGGTTAAACATCAAGCAATATTTAACCAGGAATAGAACGACCGACCTCCATGGCAAGACGCTTGTATCCTTACTCCGGGGGGGCGGGTTGATTCCATCAGTTTTAAAAAAATGGTCTCATATATTGAATCTTAGAAAAGAAGTTTGTTTCACATTGTGGTGTCATGTTTACATTTTTTTTATAAAATAAATAAAACACTTGTGTTTGTTTGAGTCCACTTCTACTGTTTTGTTTAAGTTCACTACTGGTTACAAGAACTCCGTCTTCCTCGTCAGTTCATCTTTATCTGATGAGGAAGGTGAGGGTCTTTGATACCGGTAGTAAATTTTTTAAATTTTCTTGGTAAGTTATAAAATATAACTTACGCCAACAAACTCGTCAAGTTTTATTATACACAACGCAAGTTTAATAATATGGCATATTTGGATACCATAAAACGCTCAGGTCCTGATGAGCCCATAATCTGGCACTCGCCGCTTTCTTCAGTCGAAGACTTCCAATCTCCATATCGCAAATTCAGTGTATGGTCTCGAGTTATTTTCAGACGATAAAACAGCGCAGTTACTAGGTGATATATTTTAAACACAACTCAAGAGAAGTGAGACCCAAAGGATATATTTTGAATTATTGATGATTTCTTTAATTCTTCAATAATTTTTAACTGTTTGATTATTGTTAATGTCTTATTAGCAAATCATATACATTTAATAGAAATAAAAAATCAAAATAATACAACCTTTTAAAATTATATAATAGATATAAAAGAAACAAAATGCTATTAACATATAAAATCCACCCTTGTTAGAATAATGTCTTCGGGTCAATAGACCACAAACACTTCCAATGAAACATGACCCAAGTTAGACCTAAATATTGCTTTTGTAACAAACTAAGAAACAAATGTTGCGACGATAGTGTGATGAATCTAGCTTAATAACTCAATTCGTAGTTCTTGTTTGAATATATACGTTCAATAATATCTATTAAGTTAGTTGGATGTACGAGTATGCACAAATAATTTTAAAAGGCGCAATTGTGGCAGCTAGATAGCAATAAATTTAGATCTCAGAAGACCTCAAGTAAAATTAGACCGAGACCGCCGGGAATCTAGCCCGGGACGCCTGGGTATTAAGAATGCATGCTTACCACTAGGGCATTACACATACAATGTTTGCCCAGCCCCTTTCTTTAAGAAACTTTACCATTTGTTTGAAATTGTAGTATTGTTATTATTTTGACACATTGTAGTAAAGAGTGGAATTGACGAATTCATTGCTATATGGCGATTTCTTCTAACCAACCAGATTCATGCTTATTGTTGAGTATAATATGACCACGTAATTCCCAAAAAGGAAAATAACTTAAAACACTTAAGTCATTGAAATAATAATATAGAAATATATAAAACAAACTATTTACAAATATTTCCAATGATCGGGGAAGTTTGACTGCACCTGGTAACTGGTTTCAGAGTCTGGCGATATGGATAGTTAAGGACGACGTGAAGAGGAACGATGAACTGAAAATACTAAAAAGAATGGAAATCCATTATTGAAACTTTGTTAAGCATTTAGGAACCTAAGATTCAATTCCTTACGAATACAGGAGCTGGTTTTACTCTTAAACATTTTATCCGAATGCTTGGTTTTTTAGACGCATTGTATCTGCTTTTTGCTAAAGCTTAAAAAATTGAACAATCAATCTATAAGTGGAAAAAATCCACGAATAAAGAAGAAAAGCAACATTTATTGGACGCGGTAAATACACGGCCTTAAATAAATCAAATTTGTTTTACAGAGGACAACCTAAAAACGCACGGTGTATAGTTTCATAATCCAGACCACACTCGCAGCCAGGATTCTCCCCAATACGCATTATGTTAAGATGACTAGGCACCATGTAGTGGCCTACCTACAAACGACACATGACAAACATTTCCATCTTGTTCATTCTTATTTTATTAAACCATGGTTTCAAAGGGGTAGTGTGATGGGTTGATTTATATCTAAAGCCCTTATTTACACCAGTAACCATATATCCCAATCCAACACCCATCAGGGCCAAGTATCATATTTTCCTTATCGGTGGTAAAAAAACATCAAGCATAGGAAAAAAAAACAATATATTTTCTTGCATTATTAAAATTTCGCAAAAAACTGCTAAATCAATTTTGGTAAACCATTGCAGAAAAAATCCTAACATGCTCCAGTCTATCCTAATACAATACCCATCGGACCTAAGTATCATGTTTTATTATATTTTAAAGATCATGTTTTATTATATTTAAAAGACTGGCTGTGAATAATCAGATAGGGAACAACCGGCAGAACACACGCATTACCAATGATACCAATATGTTAAGGAATTCAAGCCAGAGTAACATCCATGTTTTTTGACATCAATTGGAATATCTTGGCATTGATTGAGCAAATAATTTCTTTATCTGAGTTACTCAAAAAATTACCTAAAATTAAATGAACACTATCAAAGAACCATAACAACTTTTTTACATTTAAGTACTCGCAAATTCTAAGGGCCTCTTTTATTGCCTCACATTCAGCCATAACACACTAAAAACAAATCTGAGTTCTTTATCTCTGTAAAATAAGTCTTCGACAATTACATAAATCTGCTTGGTGAAGTTTGGTAATATTTTGTGGTATACATACATAACATATATTGAACTTAAATATACATATAATTATTAAATAATTTTAAAACAATGACTGTAATTTATTATTACTACTGCTTTTTGTATATTATATTAATGTAAGTTTAAGATAAAGTTTTGTATTATTTGTCAATAATTTTATGTACTTTATAACCTGTCACATGTTCATTTGTATATAAAGACACTGTTGTGTCGTTAATTAAATAAATAAAATAAAATAAAATATAATAAAAAATTAAAATTAAAACTAAAGAACGAGGAGGAAGTTTAAAAAGTGCTTTTGTGTCGGTTTCCGGGATATATACTGCTGCCCCACAATAATCATATTCCTCCATTTTGGACTTATCTGTATAGATATGCAAAAAAATCAGGAAACTCTCTATTCAGGATAGTGTTAAAAAACTTATTGGCATGGTCAAGAGGAAGACGAATTTTTATCAACTCTTAGGCACTTGATGATCCTAGAGATTTAGGATACAACATTGAATGAGATATCGAAAATCGGCAAGCGATTTCGTTTCTAGATGTTGATTGGTAACGATGAAAGATATGTAAAGCTTTTACAAAAAGAAGGAAAGCTTTTACAAAGATATGTTAAGCTTTCACAAAGAGAAGGAAGGCATTTATCTTCTTTTTCATTTGTAAAAAAATATTTAACTTTTATTAATTTTTTATTTCGGCCCTGCTCTGAGCAAGCGGGATGGGGGTTGGACAGTCCCGTCCAAGGAAAACAAGTGGGAAAGTAAGAGGGAGGGGAATTCTTTTTCAATTAAAGAGCTTTGTATTTTCCCTTGTTTTTATTTAATATATCATGTGTTTGTGAAGGTTTCTTGAAATCACACTAAAAAACAACGAAACGAGAGATTTTTCTTGAGAAGGTCCCTTTTCGACTAATTTTTAAAATCTTAAGAGATTTTATTCATAGTTTGATAAAGTAATTTTAAAATTACCCTCGAGTATATCAAAGAATACAATTCGTCTTTGTAGAAATTACATAATTGAACATTTGAATACCACAAACAAAAAAATTAATATGTTTTTTTAATTTGGTAAAATATTGTATTGGGAGGTCCATATTAACACTTTGAGCACAAAAATCAGAAAACTAGGATACATGTTCCGTATGATTCGAAATGTGCTCAGTGAAAATATTCTGAAAAATATATACCTACTTCGCCTTATGTCAGTCAGCACCTTTTTACGGTATATCAGTTTGGGGGGATTCACCTTAACCAAAAAACATATTACAGATTTCCCAAAAATTGATTGTGAAAATAATTTATAAACTTCCTGCCCGGTATCCCACGGCGGAGCTTTTTAAAGAGAATCGGGTCTTGAACATAGCCAATTTGCATCTCAAATCCATTCTCTGGCACTATCGTCGAAATTAAGGGAAGATACAGACTCAGCAGAGACACATGATACGTATGACAACTGATCAAATGTTCACCATCCCTAGAGTTAAAACCTCTTTTGCCCAAAGGCAATATGCCTATTTAGCTCCCATGGCATACAATGGGGTGCCGAATTCAATAAAGGTAAAGGGAGGAAAACAGCTTAGGCAGTCGATCGGAGCGTGGTTGTTATTGTGACAGGAGTTTGAGTTTGCAAGATGAATGACGCTTGGAAAAGATTTGTGTGGGCTCTAGAGTGTGAGTTTTTTTTGTTGTTTTATGTTTTTGTTTTTATTTTTATGATTGTGTGCGGTATATTGTGGGATTAACGGTTTTAGTCTTTCTGGAGTGATGGTGGGTAAAGAAGTTTAATTTCTCATGATATTTTCAGTTGTAATTGAGTATCACTGTTTGTCAGGTTGATGAGAATGTGTAACGGGGTTTTGTTTTTGTGTAATCAAAAATCGGAAAGAAGTATCTTTTTTTTTGTTCATACTTAATGTGAGATACAGGCAAAAGCCTAGTTTACTGGGGACACGACAACATGAAAGGCAACAAACCCAGATCCATTAAAGTTGTATGTCCAAATTAAATAACCTGTTGTTTTTTCGCAAATAATGCATATTTCCGGTCATGTGTAAAATAAATTCAAAAAAAATTTAAATTGTTGAAAGATTTGTTAAATTTGTGTTTTACAAAATATGTTACATACATATCATCACACCATGCCCCTTTCGAGATAGACAGAGGGAACAGATATCCAAAATTTTCTAAGCAATCACACAACTTTCACCTCTTCAAATAAGTAAAAAAATAACATCATAAAAAAACCTAATACCATTAACAAAAAAATCCTTGAACCAAATAAATATTTTAAATTCTAAAAATGTCTTCGCCATTTCTTGACATTTATTGAGCTGAGTCATTTATACTTATTTCATCGACCCACATTTTTTTCTAAAACACATTGAATTTACGTACAAATCGTTGATTTTATTTGATTTTTTATAGTTAAAAAGACCGTTAAAGTAATTCCCCACACAAATTTATATTTTATGACCCTGTTTCCCAATTATTTAAGACACGGAGAGTTTCAACATAGATGAGAAGATCTAAGAATGAAACCGTTTTATATTCACTGCTTAAATATTTTACTTCTTTAGTCTACAAAGCTTCAATATTATACTTTTTATTTAATTTTATTTTGAATGGTCAAATTAACCTTTTCATAAAAAAAAATTAAAAAAAACAGATGCGTGAGACTTTCACGCGGTAGCAGTGAAACTTCTTAGCTCCTAGGAAAAGTTAATTTTAAGCATTGGTTTTTTTCCATTATTTATTTATTATTATATTATTAACAATATTACAATATTATATTATATTTTTAATTAATTATAATATAATATTAATATAATTAATAATATTATAATAACACATATGTATTATTGTTATTATATATTAAATATTAATTATATATTGGATAAATATTAAAATAAATATTAAATAAAATAATTTGATATAATATAAAATAAATAATTATTAAATATATTAATATAAAAATAATAAATAACCAAACATGATTTTTTTTTTATTTTTTATAATACATAATAATAATTATAATAATAAAGACAAATTGTCCTTTCCGTGGTTGCAGTCCTAAGACTGGTTTGCAGCAATTTGAACTCTTCTCCTCCATTCCCCCCTGTCATGTGCGGCTCTTTTTAAGTCTGTGTATGTTGAGCAGCGCACGTCCACCAACAGGTCCTCCAGGTACTCTCGGCGTGGGCGTCCCCTAGAGTTTGTCCCCTCGGTCATGCCCTCTATTATGGCATGCAAGAGGCCCTCTTGTCGTATTATATGACCGATCCATCTTGCACGCCTTTCGGACAGGATCCTGAGCAGGTGCCTTCCTCCTTCGATTCGTTGGAGAACCTCTTCATTTGTGATGCGGTCTCTCCAGGAAATTCCTAATATTCTTCTATAGGACCACATCTCAAAAGCCTCTAGTCTTCGTCTATCTCTTTCGGATAGGCACCATGTCTCGCAGCCGTACATCAAGATACTCCATACATAGGTCTTGATGAGGAGTATTCTCATCAAGACCTATGTATGCAATAAAGACAAATTGTAATACAAATATAATACACTTAATAATATTAAAATAATATTAATTCTTATTTATATTAAATAATTATTAATATTAAAATATTTAATAATCATTTATTAATAAATAAAATATTTTTGTAATAAAAAAAAATAATTTAATAATAATAAAATAATAATATATTAAACCGTTTCACTTTTCGTGACGTTCAGGTCAATTTGCCCTGCCGCGTACAGAAGTTTCATTGCGTACAGAAGTAAGCAATGTTATATGACGAAAACAGAAAAAATATAAGATACCGGTGTTCTCCGATCGTTCATTCTCAGTCTTTTATGATATTTGCCAATAGTTTGTAAACAGTTTTTTTTAGTCATTAGTTTTTTTTAATATTTAAATTATACTTTTTGAAATTAATGTTTTAACTTTTCATCAAGCAATCTCTTCATATCTGTAAGCCACTAGCCGTTACACTTGTTAAAATTATTTAAAGTGTGCTGAAAATATGTTGTAATCTGAACTGAAACGAAAATATTAATGTAGAATATTCGACAAGATACGGTCGATTGCCTAGTTTGTTGATTTTTAGCGCATAACACCTAATTAGCATTACAATCTTTCGCATTAATATGTTTTCTTATGTATGTAAATCCGTATCTTGTTCAATAAAAAAAACATTTTAGAAGAAGTTAATTCTATGCTAAAAAGCCATTCAAAAGGTCAATCGAGGTAGCCTGGTATATTTGCCCAATCCATCTTAACTAAAAGGTCAACGCTCTGATACCCAGATAACCTCAGTGTGCCATACATCTATTGTAATACATAGCCCTAACGAATAATCCTGTATATTCTGGATGTTTTCGAGATGTGGTGTTGGCACCGAATGTTTTTCATATCATAGACTGCGAAACGCATCAATCAATGTGTTCATCTTTCAGGATCTACAGGTCAAAGAAATGTTGTCACTGACATGCAAGAAGAGAACAATGTGATTCTTGGATACTTCGCTAAAAGAGGTGGAAACAGTTTGACTGGAAGTGTTGAGGGTCGGTGAGCCAGAAGACGATCTGCAGCAAGGTGGATTGGCTAAATCAATGAGATGGCTAGTTTATTTTTAGGTGCTCCATTCATCATGTCCCAGAACCAAGTGGAGTGGAAGAGAATCATTCACTCAGTTCCAGATTCATCAGGGATCCATGACACTCATTCATAAGCAACACAACTAAGAAGAAGAAACTCGCATCAAAAGTCAAGCGTGTTGGCACGTTGAAGACTCTTCGCTATATGTTAGGCTGTATTTAAAGTGGCACAACATATATCATACTCCATTGCAGAGAGACAATGAATGCATTTTATAGAGTTCTGGTCTCTTTCATTGTAAGCTATTTGTCAGGACTGAACGCGAATATCACGAATTTTTCAGTATCTATTTGTAGTGAGCTCGCGGAATGCTCGTAAAATTCATGAAGTTGTGCGATTTGCATTTCACGTTGTATTATATGTCGTGTAAAAAAAGACGTCTACCCGGTATAAGTATACTGTTTCCAAATCTTTGAACTATCAAAAAAATATTTAATAAGAACAATTACAAATTATTTGATATTCAGTTTTATATTCTTTCGTTTTTCTATTCATTCATTTTTATATTCATTTATTTTTATTATCGTTCGTTTTTTTATTCATTCATTCTTTTCTTTTTTATATGACAAGAAAATATAGAGGAAAACTAAAATGACAATTTAAAGAGACATACTTCGATTGTCACATATAAAAATATTCCTCTACCCCATTACCAAAAAATATTTTGTACAAAAAAAAATTACTAATTATTTGATATTCATTCATTTTTTTTTCGTTGTTTTTTCTATTCATTCATTTTCCTATTAATTTATTATTTCATTCGTCTCTTTATTCATTCATTCTTTCCTTTTTTGTATAAGGGGAAAACAAAAATAACAGTTAAAAGGGATACTTCAATTGTCACATGTAAAAGTATTCATCTATCCCATTACCAAAAATTATTTAGTGAGATAAGTATTACAAATTACGTGGCTCGTCCAGAAAGTAAAGAACGTTTTGGCATAACTAAAACAAAAACGAAATATATCAACACAAAACTGTATTTTCAAAGTCACAATACCTTACTCTCTTTTTCCATGTAGTCGCCATAGCTATCAAGGCACTTATTGTAACGTGGAACCAATTTTTCAATTCCGATGTTATACTCTTCTACCGCCAAAGATTTGAGCCAGGATGTCACTTCTTGTTTGAGGTCTTGATCGTTTGCGAACTGTTTTCCACCCGAAAATTCCTTTAGTTTCTGGAATAAGTGAAAATCACTTGGTGCCAGTCAAGAATGTAAGGAGGATGTCCAAAAATGTCCCACTTAAGACGTTGAAATTCTCGCTGCGTTCGTGCTGATGCATGAGGCCGAGCATTGTCATGAATCAAAACCACCTTTCCCGACAACATTCCACGTCTCTCGTTTTGGATGGCGCATCTAAGTCATTGAAGAGTTTCACAATATGCCTCTGAGTTTATTGTGTGTCCTCTTGCCATAAACTCTACGTGGATCAAACCCTTTAGGCCCCCAAAAACTGTTGACATCACTTTTCTGGTGTTGAGATTCGGTTTTTCTTTTCCGAGCACACATTTTTTTGTAGTCAAAGTGCTCTGTCACTATTTCATGTAGGAGCGATCGTGAATCATTTGTGGGAAAGATTCATGTAATGTGCTTAAAGTTGTCTATAAATTTCGATAGGCCGAACATTTTGTGCATTCAGAAAATGAATGAAATTTCGGTGGGCGCAGCCATTTTGAAAGGTTACAGAACGTTCAGTTCCGTTCAGCAACAAAACTCGGCTCGCACTGAAGCATATAATAGCAACATGTCACAAACAAAATTAACCGTAATCAATTAAATCAATAATGCATAAACATTTAAAATTCTACATTTCAATGCAACAAATCGTATACAAAAAGACCCTCACCGTTATTTCTTAAAGATCAACAGCACTCCAAGATTCAACAATACCCTATGATAGGAGCCATTCCTTCATAGAACTTTAAAAAACTAAAGAACTTCTATGCCGTTTGGCAATGCTTTTAATATAAGTAGATTTTTTTATTTGTGTGGCACCCTTCTACATATCCAAACTGGTAATCCAACTCCATGAGAAGTGTTACTGAGAAACAATATTGTCTTCGACTTCCGTAATGAAGCCTTCAAGTTGAGGACTGCTAGAGAAGGGACGGAATTCACAGTTGGTTATCTATTGGACTATTTTTTAGGCACCATCTGGAATCAAATCTTTGAAGAAGTCAAACGTTGTTCCAACTAGACCACAATGGTCCTCAATTAACACCCAACTAAACATTAATCTTCGTCGGAGGAAACGTGACTTGATGACTGAAACTTAATGAATCACTTAGAGGAATTGTGTAATGATCCTCGCTTAATTTTGGTGTTTTTCGGTCTGCAGAATCTAGAAACATGTGAAAGAAGATTGTCACAAATGTCTATACCAGCAGAGTAGATGACCGTGGTATCACAGTTAGCATTCGAGCTAAGCAAGTGGGTGCCTCGAGTTCGAGTTCTGGAGGATCACTTCCGGACTAGTTTGACTCTTTAATCATTAAACATTCAATTTTTATTTTTCTGTAAGTTATTCGCTTCTTATTATTAATTTTGATAGTCTTAATAAATAATACAAAAATAGCACTATATAAAACTGCCTAGCTAAAAACTGCAGCAAATTTTACCTACCAGCCGTCTTGGAAGCGTAATATCCTTGCCATCGGAACTTTTGGTTTGATTTGTTAAGAATGCGAACGTTATTTGAGAAACGCTGATCAAATGTATTCAACACGAGCTATTTGAGTAAATTTCGAATAAACGGTAAAACCTCTTGATTTCATTCTCTCAGCTCTAAATAAATATACAAATAACACGTTTATTTTGAAAATAAATTTAACCAACTTCACAGCCTGATATTTCCTTGACTCGTACAAAACAAATCCAATTCGAAAGGTAAAATTTAGTTTCTGGTTATTTGGCTTTAATT
This sequence comes from Odontocerum albicorne, assembly GCA_949825065.1. Lineage (NCBI taxonomy): Eukaryota > Metazoa > Arthropoda > Insecta > Trichoptera > Odontoceridae > Odontocerum > Odontocerum albicorne. The sequence goes on along the minus strand of OX463844.1, from coordinate 44,673,415 downwards.
TAAACTGTGATATTTAATCAAATTTTCCGTGGACTTGGAGCAAAATATCTTGTTTGAAATGAAAGGAAATCTGTGAATGAGTAAAAGACCCGTCTCGAATAAATAAATCTGTATTTTGGACCTTGTTAACCCTATTGTTACGACTTTGCCGAATCCGAAAGTGTGACAAATAATTTTCAGTAAGAGATGTAATAATTTGTTTTAAAAATATAAATATTCTAAAATAATTATAGTAATATTTGTAATTTATTTTTTCAAACACTGTTTATTCCACTTTTTTGTAACGGTATAACCCTACCGGTTTCAAGGCTTTCACCTCATCTTCAGGGGAGCACAAACAAGACTAATTTCGGTTCGAACTGGCACCGATATACACGCTTCAACGGTTGGGGATATTCGGAATTCGGAAGATCCTTTGAAAAGAGATGTCGTGAACACAAATCCGCCTTAACAAATCGTCTAATTTACTCTGAAATGGCTAATCATTGTCATCGTGAAAACCATACTTTTTCTATCGATGATGCCAAATTCTTACATATCAGTAGTAACGGAAATAAATTAGACAGATTAGTGGTCCTAGAAATTTCTAAGTCAGTACATCGATCCAAACATCTGGTAAATACATATATCCCAAAAATCTCTCCGCTCTTGGCAGAAATCGTCCCATCCCTCCCTTACCCCTCAGTCCCCAACCCGAATGTCCCCAACCGTTGAAGCGTGTATATCGGTGCCAATTCGAATAGAATTTAGTCTTGTTTGTGCTCCCTTGAAGATGAGGTGAAAGCCTTGAAACCGGTAGGGTTATACCATTACAAAAAAAGTGGAATAAACAGTGTTTGATAAAATAAATTAAAATGTCTTTAAGCCTCCACAACGTTAATGCCTTAACTATAAACAATAAATAAAACAATCATATGAATCATTTGCATCGTATACGATATAACCTCGTGGGCTTTTTTTTATATCGAAATTTCTACAAACTAACCAGAAAATGTGAATCCCTGAACATTCAATAACCACAGAATATCAAAATGACTGATTTCTAATTTTGAATATATAACAAGCTTTTTCTTACAAATCTGCATACTTGGCTCATTATTTGGGAAAATGTTACATATACTTATTGTGTTACATATACTCATAGTGTTGTTTTACATTCCCATTGTATACGGTACAGCCTGATGAAGGACTTATAGTCATTTAACATTTTTTCTGAGAGATGTTCGTTCGAAGAGAAGTAGATCTTTAAAGTCGATTTTGCCATAATTTAATAAATTGCTTAGTAGAATATAGCGAAGAATATTATATATCTTAGTGCTGGAGATAAGGGTGGCGTGTGTAGCATTAGTGAACACTTAAAGAAATCTTTTACAAAAGAGAGAATTTTTAAGAGATATTATACAAAATTATGATGGTATTTGAACACTTCACACATATGTTGCACTACACTCCACCTAAAACTAAATGTGTTTCCATCACATATCAGAATATCTACAAAGGTTTCATCGTATTTAGTCTTCCCTTGGTAAGTTTTCTGCGGTTTTCTTACCAAATATGTTTTTTAGAACATATACAGATACGGAAATGTATCAAATCTAATGACCGCGGTTACGGCCTTTATATTCTTACACACAACTTATATATAGTTATTTTATAATATTTTTAATCTGTCAAAAATAGTGGGTTCGAATACCAAGTTAGAGCGCCCTTAAGGAGAATTTGCTCTGTAAACGACGCATTATGAATTGTCCATTTAATATATTTGAGTTATTTAAATTTTGTTACCATTAGTGATTTCATGTGCAGTGTACGAATATGTTCTAAATAGTTTTGATTTTTGAAATAGTAGATATTTAATTTTTTGTTTTTTTAATGTTGTTTTGTTATATATTTTCAATAAAAATTGAAGGTAAAAAATAAATAATTCCTTAAACACACTAAAGGCAAACCGGGTTATTTCGTAAATGTGCGAATCTACCCCGAGATGATCCGGTAGCGAAGCCCAGGGGTGCAAAATGGCGCGGGATTCGGAATAGGTCTTTGGGGACAGGCCATACGGAGCAACGACCCCCCTGGGCTAGACGTCGTTTCTAGGGGCTTAATTAAAATATTGCGCTGAAATATGTAGCACTTACAACACGGACCCTAGCCGCGTGAGCTCGCACTGAGGTTTTTGGCTTGAATTATTGCCAGTTTATAAATTGACACGTTTCATTTTATACATAATATCAGTTGTTCAAAGGTCCCGTGTTTAATTTCACCTAGTTGAGATGCCTGGCTTTTATTAATATTTCTTTATGGCGGTATGAATATTGTAGGTCAAAATATTAGAGAATATTTTATTTTCTGCGATTTTAACATTATATTATTGTGTTTATAAGTTTATTGAGACTTTTGACTTGGAAATTGCTCTTATGTTTTGATTAATTAATTGATATAGTTGTATATAAACATATATGTTCTTTGTAAATGAAAACAGTTACTAAACTAAATATAAAATGTTATTATTTGTTTAGTTAAACGATGTTTATTACACTTTATATAACGGTATAAGCCTACCAGTTTCAAGGTTTTCACTTCATCATTCGGGGAGCAAAATAATACTGTTGTTTGTGCTCACATGATGATAAGGTGAAACCGTTACGTAAAGTGGAACAAACAGTATTTGACTAAACAATTTACAGTGTTTTGAAACCTCCACAGTACCAATGCCTTAACTATAAATAATATGTAAAAATACAGAATATCAACCTCTTTAATAAACAAAACGTTTAAAAAAAATCAATGTATAATACAAAATTGACAGTAAAAAACTCACAATTAATTTGATAGTATATTTTGACAGTAAAAAAACTCACAATAAAAAAACAGTATATTTTGACAGTAAAAAAAGTCACAATCAAAATTGACAGTAAAAAAACTCACAATCAATTTGAAAACATTTAAAAAATATTTCCCTACCATTTCATGAATGAAAATGATTATTTTAGTATCTTTATAACTTGAATATATTAAAAAAAGATTGCATTTGTAAATGTTATCATAAATTCCATATATGCTTGTTTTGCATCGTATGCTTGCCTGTGTTGGACTGGGCTCGTTGCTACATGTCTGAATACAGACTCGGGTGGTACGTAAGATCCTGATGGAAGGCAAAAAAAAACATGATGGGTGGTGCAAGAGATATAAGGAAGTACTCCATGAGACGCTTCAAAATATTACAGCTCAGCACAACTGGAATTAAACAGCAGAAGATTATCAGGAACGCAATAAAACAAGCAGACGCAGATAAGCTAAGTCTGAAACTCCTTGCTTAACATGCAACAGAATATGGCTATCACAAATTGGCTTTGATTGTGATCTTTGGTGGCACCAACGTTAAGTGCCCTGACCCTCACTTTGTATTTTACATTCTATTATACTCGGCATTCATTAATTAATTCATTCAAAAAATATTTCAAATATGCCAGTTTTACATACTTTGTAACCTCTCGCCAAACAATCGCCAAAATAATGATTAAATTATCTTGTAATTTGTTTTTATCAAACAGTGTTTATTCCACTTTTTATAACGGTATAACCCTACCGGTTTATAACCCTAAAGCTTTCACCTCATAATCAGGGGAGCACAAACAAGACTGAATTCTATTCGAATTGGTACCGACATATCATATTATGAATAGGCCAAAACCCATACGATGGTTGTTGTCAAAGAAAGAATACGAGAATTGAATTTTGAATACAAGAGAGCGAAAGAGGAATACTTGGATTCTCTCCGAAAGTAATTCTGTGATACTGAACGAATTTTAAATACCTAGCTAACAATTTTTGAAACGGTGTAAAAGGGGACGATGTATAAATGATATACTCGTATATAAACAAATTTTACATTTATGAATATATATTTTCATAAATGTAGAATTTGTTTTACTTCTGTGAATATTTCATGGGTTGCAACTAGTACGCTTCTAACGGTAAACATTCGGGTTGGTGACTGTGGGTGAAGGGAGAGAGGAGACAACCTCAGCAAGCAGTGGCGAGATTCTTGGAATGTATCTGTTTGTTGTGCTCTCTTGACGATCAGGTGAAAGCCTTGAAACCGGTAGGGTTATACCATTATAAAAAGTGAAATAAACAGTGTTTGATAAAAACAAATTACAATGTGTTTAAACCTCCGAAATGTTAATGCCTTAACTATAAATAATATATAAAATATTACGTAAATTTTCAATGGTACTTGATGGAAATGTATCCATCCATTGTATATTGTACATAAAGTGTCCTAAATAAATTTAAAACATATTTTTCAAATAAACACGTCAATAATTATTCCGTACAAAATCTTTAGTTGAGAGATGCAAGGTGTATATTGCTGAAAAAAATGTACTGATTTTTTTATAAAAGATAAATAGTAAAAATAATACTTCTTCTTGGTCGATTCCTTATAAGGGTCGTGATCTCTTCTTTTTATTTGCCCGTGATGATTTTTCAACCCTCCCTTTTACGAGCATCTCAAGGTGCTGCCGTCACAGAAGACCTTGTTGCATTACTGACTAAGACAGTCCATCGGTTTGTAATCAAAATCTACTTCGTCATCAACAAAATGCTACTCTTGTTTGGTTAGTTGAAATATATAACTTTATTGCAATGAACCTGTAGGGACTACGGTCGTCCCTGAATATTGTCAACACGCACGGTCAACGACCGACGAACCGACCTTCGGATATGTCCAAAGGTCGCATACCAGAACATTTATATTGTTAACCCGAAAATACTATTTACGATACATTCCACAGTAGAAAGAGAACGCATCGCGCCGTCTCGCCGTTTTCGCCAACAAATTATCTACCCACAATATTATTCGCAACGTCTGCGACCACCTCTGCACGCACAGGAGTGAGATAAAAATATATTGCAGGCGCATTCACGCGCCCCGTTCTGAAATGTATATATACCTACTTACCGATAAATAAAGAATCACTTATTATTAATCATTTGACCATTCATTACTGTTTACTATTCATTGATTATTCACTCTCACTTTCCGCATTGCTAATCGACGTGTTTTATTTTAAATACCAAACAATCAAAATCATCAGCACGTCCAACAAGGACATCCGCTAAAAACCCATTGATCGTACATCATTCATGAATTGTCGAAAAAATAAAAAGAAAACTTTCTAAATTGTCGTGAGAAGGTAAAATATCCTAAATAACATACATCTGGAAACCTGAAATATACTCGTATTATATTGTATAACGTTTCACAAATTATTATTTTTTTGATAAATAAATGAAAACTTATTCCTCAAAAAAGTAAAATATTATTCAAGTAAAGGAAACAATAAAACAGAAGCGTTTTTAAGCGAAGGGTTGATATTGCAAGTATGTAAATATATAAATATTCATGCTTGTGTGACACGATCGTAAAAATTCTTCCGTTCCAAAGAAAATCAGTGAGAGTGCAATAAAATTGATGCTGAGCATTCAATTTAATATATTATGTATCTATAAATACGGCAAACATTCAACCCTTATTCGAATATACAAATTTCTGTGGTCCCGTTTCGCAGACTTTCAACCTCAAGCTTTCAGGATTGATTGTTGATAGAATTCAGAAAAGGGATATCTGATTTTACACATGATGCCGTGTGATATTTTTATTTTTGCCCAAAACAATTTGCCGTATGATAATAAGCTCTGTAGATTGTACGGTTTACAATGAAAACACAACTTAACACTTTGGGTTATGAAAACAAGTTCATGAACATTTTCATAAAAAAGTTTATAGTTCACAGATTTTTAGGAAAAACTCTTTTTATTTGTTAAAAATAAGAAACCATCGATGTTGATACACTGAGATCTTAAAGAGTTTGAAAGCTTAAGTAAAAAAAAGTAAAACAACACTGGTATGGGTACATTATGATAATAACTCTGATACTGATGATCTGTACTGATGATCTGTACTGATGATCTGTACTGATGATACTGACAATGAAGGTTTTATTCAGCGATCTGATGGTGCGAAAGATATAAGGGAGACTAAAACTGAGAAGGTGCAACAGAGACTTAGAACACACAAAGTACCAATTTAAGGAGGGATGCTGCTGAGAAAGATAAGTAGCAGAGAATTCTGCAGACAGTCACTACTCATTGCGGGCTGAAGAGCAGATGATGAGAACTTTCTTTTAAATTAACTAACCTCAAGTGTTACTCTGGCTGTATACTAAAAGACGCATATTTTATTCGACAAACATTGAGAAAGTATTTTAACTAAAAAAAAAAACAAAGCTGAAGTTTTACATTTACACAAAACATTTAGGATGTTTTGTGTAAATTTAATACAGTATTTTTTCATGTACTTTTAATGTCAAATAACAATATGAGTGGAAGTTATTCTTAGGTTTTGGAATTAATCTATCAAAGGTCAAGTGAAAAAAAATCTATGTTCTTCGAAAAAAATATTAACAAATTTTATTTTATTAATTAAACAGTGCAATTTTTTAAGTCTTATTGGAACGTTATTTGATCCCAATTTCTTTAAATGATTTATTTGTTTTAAGATAATTAATGTCATTTAAAAAATATACATTTTCTTTATTTTTTTCAGAAACAATAAGGGTTTGCATACAACCGAATCTTTATTTTTGCTTTGATTTGACTAAGGTTGCTTATGAGATGTTTAATATCCAACACATATTGCAAAGGTAAGATAAAATCATATTGATATTTTATAGGTAAGATAAAAGTCATACTATGTGTAATTTATTTAGTAGTTATTAATACGTGTGAAAAAATTACCTCAGTATGTATGGTATAATACTCATCAACCGGTCAAATGAGAAGTTAAAAGATTTTGTTTTATTATAAGGTATTTTATTGAAAATTAAAAAACGTTACAATAGTAAAACTCAAATAAACTTTGAGTGCCCATGAATACGTATACAAAAACAATGTTTCACAAAAATTATAAGTATTTACATATAAAATATCCAAAAAATATCGAAAAGCAGAACGCATATACATACCACCCACCACACATTGAATACAAACTTGAGACAGATCAAAGCTCAGACAATCAAAGGCTCTTACATAAAAAAAGTACATAATATAAAAAATATATAAAATATGCATACGCATAATCAGTCCACTCCTATACAAATAAAGCACGTCGAAACTCTAAAAAAATTTACAAAGTCAACGAGAGTCGAAAAAAATAAAATTATAACGAATATTGAATTGGTTTCAAAGATGAAAGTTCTTACGGAGATTTTTATCCACTTGAGAAAATTCGATAACTAACAGTTTGAGCTTTCTCAATGGTTAATAAAATACGTAATTAACACGAACATTACAAGCACATTTATCTTTAGTTTTTTTGTCAGAAGTTTTTTTCGCAGTAAGAAAAACAGCTTTTTCGGCTTCAGTCATAAAATTATTTCATAAAATTTATTATAAAAGACTGAAAAAAATTCTATTTTATTTGCAATTATTCAAATGGCATTTGAAAAAGGGGAAATTAAATTACCAAAAATATATTGTCTAGTAATAAATACATCTGAAAAAAAAATGGATGACAAGTTGTTAAAAGTTTAAAAAATAAATACTCAATTTAAGGTTTGATTTATGAAGATGCCCGTTCAAAAGGTGAAAGGCCATTGAACGAAGATACTGGTCGATTAAGGTCACGATTTTCTGTCAAATAAATGGGATAAACTCCAAAAAACTGGATGCAATGGACCCAAAACCCAAGAGAGTGGAAGTTTGTCAAGATGGTCTATATCAACAATTACTCGTAGGTTGACCCTTTATTTGTTTATTTCTAAACTTTTAAAAATAATTTTCCCACAGAGTCATTAAAAAAAACTCCAATAGTTGGATATTAAGTTCTGTATTCATTAAATCACTGACGTTCAAAAAATGCAAGAAATTATTGGACGAATCAATAAGAACTAAGCTCTCAACACTGGTAATCTACAATAATTATCGATATTTTTGCTCATATTTTCATATCTGGACTTGATGGCCAACAGACGTGGATTTTTATTTATTCATTGTATTATAACATTCGTCGTCGTTGCCGGGCCTCGTAGTCGACGATCCCCTTGCCACTCCAACGTCAGTCTTGAACCATGTTTTCACGTTGATCATCTGATCTTCTGTGAGACAACAGCTCAATCCTAGATGCGCATCTACGCACTCCCTCCCGCAAACGTCACAGACATGTGGACCCTGCCGAGCCCCCTGGCCATGCTGACGCATGTTCGCAGCGCGCTGACTATTTCTCATACGTCTAGCCGCTGAGACGTCATAAGCCCGAGAGCATGCAGGTCTCCAACCCTCACGGTCCTGCTGAGTCCCCCGCTCCCAGTCCTCTGACGCCCCGCACAAAGTAAGCGACTCTCCCAGACTATCCTTTTAGCGCTTCATCTGCACACCAACTCTTCATTTGCCCACCACTTCCACGTACAAGACGCGTTTTGGAAGTTTGTGTTCGCCCATGCGTATCACATGCCTGGTCCACCACAATTTCGCCTTTACAATCATATCTTCTATAGGTTTACAGCTGGAGCGATACAATTATAACATTACATTTTCATTGTATACTCAGTATAACATCATCAGGTTTATTGTTTTATAGTCATCTCTTCTAACCAACAAGAAAAACGTTAAATAGGCTTTAAGGGAAAACCACCTTTTGATTTTCTCATTATTGTTTGATAAGAAGAAATTTTTACATGTCGATTTGCTGTATAAAACGAAAGTGTAATACAATTATAATCAAAAGATGTTTAATATAAATTGAGTATAAAATTCTACAGACTAATATAAAAAAACTCTTCAGTATTTTAAAGCAACCACTGTCAACGTTTTTTTTTAACCAATATTGATATTTAACTACAGGTTATTAAATTCAAGTCATATTACCGCTAACGTATGAATGCGCACTCTTGCGAAAAGCTGTTTCACCCGAAAATGTGACCCTTTCGTAAGATTTACAGGTTCTGTAATTTAAAAGGATACACGTCGTTATTTATTTCGTCCAACAAGATGGATATAACATAATGGCTTCTAGCACCAAACTAAGCGTTATGATTTGCTCTGACGTTCAGCTTTGGGATCTAACAAATCTATAAAGATTTTAATGAAGAGCTTTGAGAATCACCAGAATTTAGTAATCATATTGTTTGATTCTCGTTAATTTACGGGCTTTCATCTTTCCGCCTGAATTTATATTTCTATTTTTCTTGCTTATGATACCCATTAACATATCAGAATTGGTGGTATGGACATATTGATATGCGTGGTCATGAGACAAATTTCTATTCGGTCCCATTGACTGAGTGGTCGGGTTAACCTTTCCTCGTGTGCTAAAAAAATCCGCGCGTTCCGGTGCTGTGTATTCAACGCACATCAATACACATGTAAAATTGAGCGATTTGAAATCGGAAAAATAAGAATATTCATAGCCAATCGTTTAAATTAATTAAGTTTGAAGTCAAAAATGATAATAATTGAAATTTAATTGCTGAAAACATGAAAAAAAAATATCGGCCGACGTTCACAAAACGAGCGAAGCGACCATCTCGAACGAAAGCCCGCGAGCTACTAAGCGAGAAAAGCGAGCGGACTAAGATTTTATTTCTTGCGTTCCCATACACCGAAGTAGAGTGAGACTTAAATAGCGTCGCTTCCTCACCCATAGCTGTTTTTTAGAATGAATATACCTACGTCACACACTGGCACACGTTTGATTGTATTGGTGAATTTATTCCCGATTTTCACAAAATATCTCTGATGTGGCCGATAAGCGCTAATAATTATTAATATTACTTTTTTCATTCAATGCGTAAATGTATTACGGAGGAATACCTAAAATCTGAACCTAGTATTTATTACATTTATAGAGATATTAAAGTTTTTAGAAGCAATGTGCACTAGTTACACATCACATGATTGGAAGGGTTAAGAACCTTTGGAGTTACAAGGCACTTGCGGTTTGTCATCGCACGTGTTGATAATACTACCCTACACGCGCAAAGACAACAACACTCGCACACGTCTAGCACATGCGAGTATCATTACAAGACGAATTGTTTAACCAGTTTGGAGCATTTTTAATCATTCTTTTTTTTTTTCGGTAGAAAAAATAAATGAAAATTGGTCACTTTTTCCGATAGAAGTCAAACGACCCATCGTGTCCTAGTTGTTAAAGCCTAGAATTAAGGAAATGCCAAAGAAGAATCCTCCTGAACCAGAATTATAAAACTTTTCTTGTGTTTCTAACAGGAGTGTTGAAAGAAGTTTAAGTCAATATGTTGGGGAAGTAACGATATTAGGAATAACCTTATAAAAAAATATCAAATCATGTATAATTCTTCATTCTGAATGGGAAATACTTGTAAGTATATTGTAAAAACAAATGGTACATGCATAACACAAATAAAAAAAATCATCAATCAAGATGGGATACTCTCTTTGATATTGAAGTATTGTATTTAAATACCAACTAAGATTTATGGGGGTGAAACGTTGAGAAGGAATAATTCTGAAATGAGTTCAATAAATGCTGAAAAAATGCGCGTACTAAATACAAGCATGGGATGAAAACGTATGATCGAATACGGAATAAAGTGATTTAGGATGAATGTGAACTTAAAGTGGGTGCTTTGAGTAATAAGGAAAAGACCACTCTGAGTTGGTTTGAACATGTAGGACGAATGAAAGAAGAAATACTAATAAACCAAATTTACAGTGCCAATTTGAGTTGAAGGCAAGGTAGAGGAAAACTTAGGGAAATATGGTTGGATTAATTGAATAAAAATTTTGACAGAATGAAATGTAAAAAAGGCAAATAAATCGTAAGAGTTGTATGGGAATGTGTGCAGATGAAGAATATATGAAAGCAAAGTTTCAAGATTCGAAAGACTGGTTCTCTGCTTACCCCGACAGTGAAAAGCGTGATGAAATCTTAGAATGTTGATAAGTAAACGTTAATCATGTAATTGTTTTTTTTTCTTTGAAAGGTAACTCGGATTTCACGTGAAAAAGCTTACAAAGCACGGCTGATAACATCAAGTTTGGGTTTTCTTTCATTATGGCGAGTACAGACCTAAAATAAAAGAATTCTCATTTGCACATTTCTTAATATATCTATGTATTTCGCTTTAAGTTAGTTGGAAATGCAAATTCCAAGGAGAATTCTATTCGATTCTGTGCAATATATTTTCTTCTTTTAATCTTTTCTTAGCTCAATTCTGTTCAACACGATTCAAAATGTTATTTATTTTCTTCCATAAAAGACGTTGCAAAATGTTAGTTACTTCGACTAAAGTGAACTATGTTCAAAGCTTCTGCTTGAATGTTGCTGATTTCAGAAATCACGTTATTTGATAATAAGGTGATGACCAATTCCTAGCGATTGACCATAATATCAGATTATAACCATACCTATAGGTGTAAACGTGTGCATTTATCTGTTTATGGGTGCAAACTATTTCACTTCAGTAAATACAATATCTTTATAAATCAATACCAAGGTTCTGATCTGGCAATTTATTCCTATCAACCACAAGGATGTTTATGAGGCCTTAAGTGAAACCCAGCGGGAATTAAACCCGCTACCTCCAGATCCTAAGAAGGGTGTCTTATCAACTAAGCCAGGGGTCTTCAAACTTTTTAGCCTAAGGGCCACACTGACTCCTCCACTAAGTCCCAAGGGCCAAGACCTAGCTAGCTCATCATACCAACATACTGTGGTTTTGAATTACGCAAAAATTTTCATATTGGGACTAGCCGGCGAGTGAGATATCCATGGCGCAGGGGACGGGGGTGAACTCCGCTCCGTTCGCAATTTCGGTTGGTACTTACGGGCAAGTTTCAAGGACATTTCATTGCGTTGGGGATAGCTGATGCGCGTGCTGTGCGTAGCGTATTGTTACGACTACTTACGATCATTATAAATGTACCATATAGTAGTGACATCTTGCAGAGAGAAGTTACGTCACTTTTGTGTGGATTTGTATGAATATGGAAAAGAAACAAAATATAGATATTGAGTGCAGAACATTTAAATAACAATGGGGATAACAATATTTCGTGATTGAGTCAAGTAATAAGGCAATGTGTATAATTTGCAATGAAACTATATCAGTCCTCAAAGAATACAATATAAAACGTCATTATGAGACTAAACATTCTCAGAATAACTCCAAATTTACAGGAAGTCTACGTTTAGAAAAATATGAATCTTTAAAACTCGGGTTTAAATCTCGACAATTGTTGTTTAAGTAAATACTGAACTTTGTTACTAAGCCTTGGGGGTCATAAAAGGTGATGGAATGTATCTGTACATTAAAGTTAAAAATTTATGAACAAAAATATTAAATTGAATATACGATATTTCACTGTCATGAAATATCAAATAAATTCCCACCCAAAGACAAATATGGAAAATGTAGCCTGTCATTTGGTGCGCATAAAAATACACTGACCCATTGGCCCGTGCTGGCAAGTGGGGCGGATTCCATTTGTGAAATTAATTCAGATTCTTCCCCTACAGCCTGCTATATGGGCGCGAGTATTATGAAGCGAATGGAAATTATTTTTTTCAATTTCATTACAGTAATAATCCTTTGATGCAGCGCAACGCTCTGTTATGGCTGTGTATTCTACTCTTTTTACGTCTTTGTTATTTGACACGATGTTCACATTGATTAAAATCACTCTGATGAAATATCATTAACATAAAACGGCCTCCGTGGCCTTGTCAGGCTTTTCCTCTGTATCCTAAACATAATCTTGCTTACCCAAAGCTAGCGAGGAGTGCTTGCATAAACTGGAAAGTTTCCAAAGTGTTAGCATTCAGTTTATTTTTAACCTTATAAAATATGATCACGGATCCGATTATCTTTCCAGGCTTCAATGGTAAAAAACATGACAAAAAGTCTCCACATTTTCTTTAACTGCTTTGAAATGTTACAAGATCAAAGCTGACCTCAGTATCCATACATATCATCAAGTCGTTTCTCTGCTGAGGGGGGTAAAGGACAAGTAGTCAGACATTCCTCCCTAAACACATATATTTCTCCTCTTCCTAATCCATATAACTTTTTTACTATTTTTCTTCCTTCTCATATTTACTTCTATCAAAATATCCTTAAATTGATCCAATCATACTTTTATCGGTCTTTCACTACCACACCTTTCACTCATATTTGCACTGTATATTAAATTGTTTAGCCTTTCTGCATTCATTCGTTCCACGTTCCAAGTACTATCTCAGATTTCTCTTCTACATCTAAGTTAACACATCAGCATTCTCAGTATCTGTATGAATTAACCTATTTACCTTTTGATCGTGGTCATTCGATCATTTTTGATACAGTAACAACATAATACTTTGCATATCAACGTATCACACATAGCCGTTTGATATAGTGACAAAATAATCTTTTGCATATCAACGTATCACACATAACCGTTTGATATAGTGACAACAGAATCCTTTGCATATCAACGTATCACACATAACCGTTTGATATAGTGACAACAGAATTCTTTGCATATCAACGTATCACACATAACCTTTTGATATAGTGACAACAGAATCCTTTGCATATCAACGTGTCATACATAACCTTTCACCGTTCACTCGACTTTACTTCGGAACGATCCCTCTTGCTCAATCAGATGTTCTTCATTATTATCGACAATAAAGAATAAATTAAAGAAGCATTATGCATCTCAAAATACTTTATTTCATAAATACAATTTCCATTATTTTTATCTTTCATTTTAATTTTTGGTTAGTTTTTCTCAAATTTGATGTACGAGGCATATCCAGAAAGTAAGTGTACTGAATTTTTGTAGGTTACAATTTTTTTTATTTAAACAAAAAAATTACGTGGTTACCGTAGTACATATGTAAGCTATTTTTCGACATAGTCGCCATTCCTCTCAATGCAGGTGGTGAAGCGGGGTATCAACTTTTTGATGCCTTCCTCGAAGTAGTTTCCCGCCAACCCCTCCGTACACTTCTCCACCTCCTCCTTTACCTCCTCGTCGGTTGAAAACCTTTTTCCACCCATGTACAGCTTCAGGGAGGTAAAGAGATAGTAATCTGAAGGCGCTAGGTCAGGGAAATGCGTGGGATGGTTCAGGACATCCCATTTAAACGAGGCGAGCAGTTCCTTCGTAGCGTTGATCGTGTGTGGTCTGGCATTGTCGTGCAGCAGGCAGACTCCCTTTGTCAGCATGCCTCTCCTCTTGTTCTGAATCGCCCTCCGCTATTTTTTTAGGGTCTCACAGTATCTTGCAGAGTTGATGGTCTCCCCTTGAGGTATATATTCAATTAAAATTATGCTTTGACAGTCCCAAAACACGGATGCCATGATTTTCTTGGCTGAAATTGTGGTTTTGAACTTTTTGGCGGAGGGTGAAGAGGTGTGGCGTGACCGTTTTTAAACTCGCGACACCAGTTGTACATACTCGTACGATTCATAGCTTTATCACCATATGCAGTTTTTACCTCATTATAAACCTCAACCGGAGGTTTTCCCTTCCAAACGAGATAACGGATGACGCCGCGTATTTCGCACTTGGCGGGAGATTGGATTGACATTTTTCACAAAACGTGTTGTCTCGTCGACACTTCTCAACGTACTGACCTCGAACCGGTCTCGTTGTGGAGGGGAAGGGTCAGGCTACACGTAAATGTAGCCAACATGTCGAAAATAAAATCCATCCGGTCGTGAGAGCCTCAGTACACTTACTTTCTGGATACGCATAGTAATATACTACATTCAAGGCACGATCAGGAATAATAAAAAAAAATATTTTACAAAAGCTGGTGGTAGCTATGAGCAAAAAATACTTTAAAGAAACAAATCTGCTAGCAGTCTTTGCATGAAAGTGTTATACAAGTATACGTTAAATATATAATAAATAAACACCGGTTTTGTGACCCTGAGGCTGTGGATTCGATTTCATTTATTTAAAAAAAAATTACAAAGGGAGTAAGTTAATTTTCTATTCGGATTTCTAATACATTTTTGTGGTTGGTTGGTTAAATAAAATTACCACAAGGAAATAAACCCACTAGGTTGCACTATACCCAACAAAAACATAATACATAAAAATAAAACTGCTCTTGAATGTAACGTTTTCTTTTGTAATCGATAATATATTTGTCTTCCACAAATAAATTTCAGGTTCTATTTTTGACATTGACTTAAATAGAATCTAGTCTGATTAAGAATGTGTTTATTCTTGGAACGAATATCGATTGTAAGATGCATACCTGCATTAATGGTTTGTAACTTGAAGACTCGGGTTACGAAACTGCAGACATTATTGTCGCACAATTTTCACACCCTTTAACATATCCGATTCATTATGTTACGTTTTTATCGCCAGCAGTTAAATCTAACGGGTTTATTAACTTGTGACAGTATCTTCTAAACAACCAAAATAATATCAAAGAGGCCACAGAACTCTTTTTAAAAAAATGGATATACACGGGTATTAAACCTGCAACTGCAGGAATTGACCTGACGGAAAACATGTTGAACTCTTGTGACGTATGTAAAATTAAAACTCGACTATCTATAAAATTGTGATTGGCTTCTATAAAACTGTTTGACAAATTGTGAAAAATGGTTCATAGATAAACAACACTTAAGCTGTTGTATTCTAGTGCCAATGTTCCTCTTTATTATTCCAATATAATATATAAGACATATACACATATTATGAGTATGTACTTTCACAAGAACATCTTTGCAACTTCACAAGGAAAAATTACAATTTTTGTACTTTCACAAGCTCTTTTATACTTTGTAATTCCCACTCTTTTATACTTTATGGAACCTCAAAATTGGTAGCATTGACCAACTGGAAGCATTCGAAATGTGGATATACTGGAGAATGCTACGGATAACCTGGACGGATATGGCCTGCAACACAAGTGTTCTTCAAAGAGCCAAAGTTGATAGAGAGTTGCTGACTAATATTAAAATCCAAAATGTGTCATATTTGGGTCATGTACTTAGAGGAGAAGAATACAAATTACTGCACCTGATCATCCAAGGAAAAATACCATAGAGGGTCGAAGAGTTGTTGGCAGGAGGAAAATCTCCTGACTCCGCAATATACGTGATGAGACTGGTATAAGGAGCGTTGGGGATCTTTTTCGGGATGCCGTGGACAAAGATGCTTACTCTCGGGTGATAGTCAACGTTGGGTGGACCTGACATGACACTAGGAAGAAGATGAAACCCCAACTCATTGACGTTAACAATATTTTGGTTGGTAATATGCACGTTTATTTTTTCTGGAAATAAGAGTGAGGCAATCAACCGCATGGTTATTTCATCAACATATAAAATTATTTTCTTATTATCTCTGCCATTCGGTTATTTTATACTGGGATATATAAAGTAATTAATTAGTCGTGCCATTAACTTATTCTTAAGTAATATATTAATGATATCTGTATGTCCATTTCCTTTATAGTTGTAATTTATTTAGTTAGACACTGTTTATTTCACTTTGTTTAACAGTATAACCCTATCGATTTCAAGGTTTTCAGCTTAGCATCAGAGAAGCACAAACTAGACTGAATTATGTTCGATTTGGTGCCGATATACGAGTACATACTCGGCTAATGGTAAAAAATCGAGTTGGTAATTGTGTGTAAAACAAGGCAGGAGACAATTTCAGCAATCAGTGGAGATATCTTGGAAATATATGTATTTACTAGTTGTTCATCTCAATACGCTGACTTGATTATTTTTAAGGCTTTCAATTAATTTTATTCACTATTGATATGCAAGAATTTGGCATCATCTAAAGAAAATGTGTAATTTTCTATACTTCTTCCTCTTGATTTAGTTCGTATGACCTGTGTGTGACGGTGGGCTGTCCTGGCATGATGACGTCCAGCTGTCCTTCCACCTTTTCAGCGGCCTTCCTGGTAATCTCCTGCTGCAAGGGTTTTCAGTCTTAGCGATTCTTGCCAATCTTATATCCTCCATGCGATCCACATGATCCATTGTAACTAAATTTCTCCGGTACTGTTGTCCCATCACGGAAGTGACTTTCTGGAAGGCCTGCAAAATACTCCTCTACGACGGCTATAACCTCTTCGTTTGATGAAAAATGCTTTCCACGAAGGAATTTTTTGAGGTGTGAGAACAGCCAGAAGTCAAAGGGAGCTAAATCTGGTGATTTCTGCAATTTCTGGATAAATTAGAGGATTCTAAGTCGTCTCTGGCTATCTCCCACCTACAATTCCCAACCCATTTTATTCCGTTAGACGCGTGTGTATGTCTGTACTAGTTTGAACATAATTCAGTCTTGTTTGTGCTCCCCTGGTGATGAGGTATAACCTTGATACCGGCAGGGTTATACCGTTATATAAAGTTGAATAAACGGTGTTTAACTAAACATATTACAATGTATTTAAACCTCCACAATATTAATGCCGTAACTATAGTATATACAATATAGTTGAGATAATTGGTGTATACATCCTCGTTCAATAGCTTCCGGTTTAGTCTTATTATCATTCAGGGAAATTATTTCAACATAATTTTAAAATAGGTTTTGGATATTATTTAAATTTTTCAGAAAAAAAACTCGATTTAAACCATCTCAAGATTCATATTTAGCATTAAAATTGAATGAAAAACGGAAATTTTGATAATTGAGAACATGATATTATTTTTTTTTATTTACTGAAAATTTTCAGATGAATATTTCATTACCGACATAAAAAAAAAACGTTATTTTCTAAAGTTATTGAATTTCTTCGGCGAAATGAAAAACATTTTATTATTCCCACAAAATTCTGACATGGATAATTCTCGTCAAAATTTCCAACAGGTCTGTACTCGGGCATGTTATTTTTCAACCCATTGTCAGACTAAATTACGTACCAATAATAATGCCAAAATTTCTTTTGAGAAAAATATTCTTATGTTTTTGTTTTCTTATTTAATGTTACAATTTTCCTAAAACATACCATTGTGTTTTTATTTGTTTTTTCTAACAAAACATGAAAATATGTGTAGATCATTGAATTTCTTGCAAGAATTTAATTTTTTATTTCAAGAATACATCAAAGTTATTTGAACTTGGCCATATTTTGTTAACGAATTTTACTTTTAATTTTTTTATACTTTTTTAACATTGTTTATTTTAATTTAACGAGTAAGGTATCTTTAAAATACACGATCAAAACTATGTTTGATTCACCTTGATTTGCGGTTTAACGAACTGAGAAGTATTATAAGATACGCACAATCCTCAACCACATTCAAGATCACTTAGAATATATATCAATCTCTTCCTTCATTCCATATCCTTATTTTCGTAGAATTATTTTTCTTTAATCCTACTGTTTGTGTTTTGAAATTTTGTCCATCCGTTGAGCTTTTTTTTAAATCTGCCTTGGATTGAAATACATATCATATTACTTTAGCTGGTTGCTTGGAAACACTTGCTATATAGTAATAAGCTACCATGTATATATAGTAATAAGCTACCATGTATAAATAAGCTACCATGTATACCAATAATAATCTACCATGTATACAACATACAAACATATCATCACGCCGTGTCAGGATAAGCAGAAATAATGGATCTCCAAACTTTTCTATTCAAGTACGTAATTTTCATATCTTCCACATTCATACATTTGTTATGCACAATCTTAAATTATTTATACTTTTCACTTCACCTTCTTTTAATACCTAATCTTATCTACGTCTATCATACACACCTTGCACTTTTGATTTCTACACTCGCTTAGTCATAATTTTGCCGACGATATCCATAGCCTAGTGGTAACATTCTTATCTTCCACCTCAGAGGCTTCAAGTTTGTTTCCCGATGGTACTAAAAAAACGGGTGGCAGTCTGGTTAAAAAAGTTTGTCTGGTAACAGCGCTAGCGTTAGTGTTGCCAAAACTTTCGATAACGAACCGCGAGATCAAAACCTAGAGATTTAAACCCAAAGAAAAGCATACCGAGGGGTGAGATATTATTGTCTCCCGACCACGCTTTTCAATACGTTCAAAACAGAAATTCGGATAGGCTGAAGGGTGCCAGAAGAAAATTATATTTATTCTCTCCACATGTCCAAACTATATTTAGTTTGGCGAAAGCCATACTTTCAGATGGAGATAAAGGAACAGATGGAATGGTACTCACGGGTGGATGATAAGGTCTTTCAGACTTTTTGCCCTTTAATTAATTAAGTTGGATTACTAAAAGCCTGGATGTTACAATGTATGACTCTTACTCCGGTAGCTCAGTATAGGTAAAACAAGGCTCAATAAGATCTCAAGATGTCGTGGGAAGAGGTAGGCATTCGTCAGTGCTTGGGTAGGTATAAATACATAATGAAACACATATTTGCTGTTAATAGGTTATATATTTAATCCTGACGAGCTGATACTCCGTCAGGAAAATCAAATGGGCAGATTTCTCTCTGCTACTCCGCTAACCTTTCAGATGGACAGGCAGTCGAAGTAATTTATTATCAGGGGTAATCACACAACAGTCCGTTGCGGAAATGTGTCAATTCTCAAAGATTAGATCTCGCCAATCTCTAGAATACTCAGATATCACCATAAAATGACAAGCAAAAGAGGATAAATAAGGTTGATCTTACTCCAATACAGGACAAAATGTATTATCCCAGATCCGCTTCAAGTGTATGACCAGGTCGACTCGTATATGGCCCTCTGACCTTATACTGTTACTACAGGGCCGCTGATGTGAAGAAATTCCCTCAGTGGTTGGCGACCGCCAATTCGTGCCGTAATACACCCACACGACTCAGTTCCTCCAGAATTTACCGGACAAATTGTATCAAATAAGAATGAACAATCAAATGTGAGAAAAGCTTGTTCAAGTTCGCGAACAGCGTCAAGACGAGAATGATGTTGACTTGATAACTTCGTGGCGAGAAAAGATGTGGGGAGATCGCGGTTCCTTTATTTAAGGGATCTCCCCAAGCTCCGCCATTTTGGAACTCTTTAGAAAGTTGCTCGCGACCGTTAAAAAAATCATAAATCTTTTTGTCCGGCCGAACGTTATTTTGCCAATGAATAGTATATTTAAACTTTCACAGCGTAATTAAGTCGAGAATCCCTTTTGTATAACATCCGGTAACCCTAAAGGCGACACTTAAAATTGCTTAAGGGACAATAGTCACTTCTTTTGAAATGTATCTCGAGTGAAGTGTTTTTTTTTTGTCTTCTTACCGTTGAATCCATATTTAACTATGTCCGCAATAAATTAAGCGCGACGTATTTCTTTAGAAAGGAGAAGAGAAATTTTTGACCCCTTTTTTCTTTCTCGCATAACAATCGCGGTCATAAAAGCGCATACACCCTCTGAAATATATCTTGCGCAAAGTTTTATTTCTTTTCTTAGTAACAATAGTTATCTGTGACTGCAATAAATCAGATCGTAAGACGGAACACTAATTACCGATCCTCATAAAGTGTCGTGTATTTCTATACAAACGGGACGACAAAGCCAGCCACTCGAGGCAGTTAAGCTTGAAACAATAGGAAGCAATCCTTCTCGAAAATGACGCAAGATCTCCCTTTGACTGTCCCGGTTCGCTATTTTTAATGGTTATTTTTAACTACAATAAACTAATTGGTCGGCCGTACCCAAGTCCTGACACTCCATTTTATGTTACCGAAAAAAAAAAAAAAATATTAAAAAAAAAATAATAATTCAAGTACTGATTACGGCCCTGTGTCAATTGGTCATACACCTGCTTGCCGAAACAAGGATTAGATACTATGCTAAAGGGCATGACGTTACTGGGTCATGCCGGATACGCTCGTGGACGATTTAATAAGCCCCTGCATTTGCGAAAGAGTAGGAAACCACGAAAAACTAACTCTCAGGGCTTCCCTATCTAAGAACACCTGGAAACAGTTAAACATTTTATAGAGCAAGGCACAATACAGGAGAACATCAATTATCGCCTTCCCCTCAACATGGTTACACATAATAAGTCTTATTATTATTTTTACAAAAAAAAGAAACATACAACATTTAGGATAACAAGACAAAACAGTCACAAGAGTAATGTTCAAGAACAGATACTATCGCCTTCTCTACAGCATGGTTACACACAATAATTCTTATTAATTTACAATAGAAAAATGTACAAACATTTAAGATTACAAAGGCAACACACTCACAAGAGTAATGCCCAAAAACAGATCAAGTTACTTAATAGTAATTATGTTAGTTCACAACGGCTTCCCCAGAACCGGATCCGATAGTCTGCACTTTTAGGGGCACTGATTTAGTTTCTTAACCTAATCACTTAAATTAAGGAAGCAAGGTGAGTTTCCTCACGCTTGTCTGGTGATCTTTGATATTGCAAGATACAAGTCTGGCGATATATCAATAATGAGACTATATAAGACACATTTAACATACGATTTTCCATTACACGGCCCTGAGACACCACTCATAGGGGCGACATCTGACTATAGGCCTCCTCCAGGTCTAAAAACTGACAAGAAACAGTTACACTTGGTTATACAATACAGCAAATATGTGTTTATAATATCATCACCTCGGGGATCGTCATCCCTTTAGTGCCAATTCTCGTGCTAGCCAGAGTCGTCAGTGCGACGCCCACCCACATCACGGACGGTGCCAAAACTCGCATGATCCATAAAATACCATGGTTATCCGGGCACCGACGGTGCCATGAGCGTCCACCTAGACCGGGAGCACATGCAAATTTGGGTTCATGACGCCCATGGTTGGAGTCACACTCAACAACCCCCACTGGATGTATATAGGCCATCCGTAAGCCTCCACTGGATGTATATAGGCCATCCGTAAGCCCCCTACTGGATGTATATAGGCCATCCGTAAGCCTTTCGCTGATTGGTTGGAGCCTACTCCACAACCGTTGTCACCAGTGCGACACCCGCGGACCCAAATGGCGGAGCCAAGTTGTACATGTTGTCCACGCACAAAACTACGGTCGTCCTTGTCCCAATGGTGCCCACGAGCGCCCACCTAAGTCGTCGGTGCGACGGCCGCAGAACCAACGGGCGGACCCAAGATACGCATGATGTCCCCACACCATGCTACCTACGTCCGGGTACCGATGGCGCCACGGACGCCTGCCCACCTGGACCGGACTGACAATAAAACCTTTGTCACCAGTGTGACGCCTGCGGACCCAAAGGGCGGAGTCCATACACACTACTATGGAGGTCCTGGTACCAATGGTGCCGCGAGCGCCCACCTCTGTCGTCGGTGCGACGGCCGCAGAACCAACGGGCGGAGCCAAGATGTGCATGACGTAGTCATATCATACTATGCACCTCCGTGTACCGATGGCGTCGCGGACGCCTGCCCACCTAGACCGGACTGACAGTTACAATAAAAAAAATATACAAAACAACAAAAAAAAAAAATCATTGGCCGAAGCCTCACAATTAAAGGATATCCCATCGAAAGCCCCCCCCACCAAAGCACACACCAAATCCCTTTCATTCATACTTCCCAGCAGCACTTCCCAAACCCCTGTAGCAACCCCACTCATTCCCTATCATGGAGCTGCCTTCCATTCAACCTATACGACCTCGTGCCAGGTGAGCGACCCTTGACAGAACAGGATAAGGAATTGGTAAGGATGTATCCCATGTGACATCATGAGGAGGTGAGCGTCGACGCTCTATCAAAAGACGTGCATACAAACGCTATGCTATCAGCAAAAATTCACCACTCATTGTCCAGCACATGGTCTATTGAGCGCCACCATATTTTTTTCTTGGAACATGGAAACCTAATTTGGTATAACTGAATTACCACAAGTGCCACGGCAGCTCTCGCGTCAATTCACCGTAGTGGAGCCCTTATTCCACCTTGGCGATGTCTTTGACGTGAAATTTACCTGCCACTTTCCCCTTCAGGTCAGACAGTTCATATATTGTGTCGGAAATTTTCCTTGTGACCACACACTTGACAAATCGGGGCGCTAACTTGTTGCTGAAGTATCGCCCAGCGTTTGATTGGCTAAAAGACCGCCTCCATACCACCTGTCTAACTGACAGTGGTCTAGACCTCCGGCGTAAATTATAGCGCGCAGCGCTCTGCTTAAAGCCGGCCAAGAGTTTGTTAGTAACGCTCTCATAAAGCTGTTCCATATTTTTGAGCCCCTCCGCATAGTGTGAGGTTGGATCCTCTTCTTTTCCAGAGGAGGCCGTCCTCTGGCCGTGAAACGACCCATGGGGAACAGGGTGGAACCCATGGAATAAAAAAAAGGGTGAGTACCCGGTGGCTGTACTCACGGTATTATTCAAGCACGAGCAGATTTTTCCTAAATGCTCGCACCACTCCCGTTGGTTATCCTGAACCATTAATGATAAACATGTTAAAATCGAGGAATTATATCTCTCACTAGTGTTATTCTGAGGGTGATAGTAGGCGTTATAAAAGAGGTCAGTGATCCCATAAGACTCCAAGAATCCTTTGAACTCTGCTGAAATAAATTGCCGTCCATTATCCATAACTATGGTACGAGGCACGGAGCACGGCAAAAATATCTGACCCTCCAAGCATTTAATGATTGCCTTTGATGTAGCTACTCTCAGCGGGAAAGCCCAAACAAACTTGCTAAAATTATCAACCACCGTCAAAATATACGAATTTCGTTTTAGAGATAATGGAAGAGGACCAACCAGATCCATGCTCAACGACTGCATGGGTCTGGATGCACGCTTTGGCACGGACATAAGTCCTGAGGGCTTCTGAGTATTATGCTTATAAGCTTTACAGGTATACGTGGGCGCCAGTTTCAGACTTTTTGCCCTTTAATTAATTAAGTTGGATTACTAAAAGCCTGGATGTTACAATGTATGACTCTTACTCCGGTAGCTCAGTATAGGTAAAACAAGGCTCAATAAGATCTCAAGATGTCGTGGGAAGAGGTAGGCATTCGTCAGTGCTTGGGTAGGTATAAATACATAATGAAACACATATTTGCTGTTAATAGGTTATATATTTAATCCTGACGAGCTGATACTCCGTCAGGAAAATCAAATGGGCAGATTTCTCTCTGCTACTCCGCTAACCTTTCAGATGGACAGGCAGTCGAAGTAATTTATTATCAGGGGTAATCACACAACAGTCCGTTGCGGAAATGTGTCAATTCTCAAAGATTAGATCTCGCCAATCTCTAGAATACTCAGATATCACCATAAAATGACAAGCAAAAGAGGATAAATAAGGTTGATCTTACTCCAATACAGGACAAAATGTATTATCCCAGATCCGCTTCAAGTGTATGACCAGGTCGACTCGTATATGGCCCTCTGACCTTATACTGTTACTACAGGGCCGCTGATGTGAAGAAATTCCCTCAGTGGTTGGCGACCGCCAATTCGTGCCGTAATACACCCACACGACTCAGTTCCTCCAGAATTTACCGGACAAATTGTATCAAATAAGAATGAACAATCAAATGTGAGAAAAGCTTGTTCAAGTTCGCGAACAGCGTCAAGACGAGAATGATGTTGACTTGATAACTTCGTGGCGAGAAAAGATGTGGGGAGATCGCGGTTCCTTTATTTAAGGGATCTCCCCAAGCTCCGCCATTTTGGAACTCTTTAGAAAGTTGCTCGCGACCGTTAAAAAAATCATAAATCTTTTTGTCCGGCCGAACGTTATTTTGCCAATGAATAGTATATTTAAACTTTCACAGCGTAATTAAGTCGAGAATCCCTTTTGTATAACATCCGGTAACCCTAAAGGCGACACTTAAAATTGCTTAAGGGACAATAGTCACTTCTTTTGAAATGTATCTCGAGTGAAGTGTTTTTTTTTTGTCTTCTTACCGTTGAATCCATATTTAACTATGTCCGCAATAAATTAAGCGCGACGTATTTCTTTAGAAAGGAGAAGAGAAATTTTTGACCCCTTTTTTCTTTCTCGCATAACAATCGCGGTCATAAAAGCGCATACACCCTCTGAAATATATCTTGCGCAAAGTTTTATTTCTTTTCTTAGTAACAATAGTTATCTGTGACTGCAATAAATCAGATCGTAAGACGGAACACTAATTACCGATCCTCATAAAGTGTCGTGTATTTCTATACAAACGGGACGACAAAGCCAGCCACTCGAGGCAGTTAAGCTTGAAACAATAGGAAGCAATCCTTCTCGAAAATGACGCAAGATCTCCCTTTGACTGTCCCGGTTCGCTATTTTTAATGGTTATTTTTAACTACAATAAACTAATTGGTCGGCCGTACCCAAGTCCTGACAGGTCACAAAATTGGGTCGAGCTCAGCTTCAGGCTGAAGATTCGCACTGGTTCTTCGTGGATGAAGCGTACCGGCCGCCGCCGGCCCGGTCCGAGATATCCCCCGATGATAGTCTGTGCACAAGTGAACGAGACGACGGGAATATGTTCGTCGAGTTAAAACTACCACAACTCGCGACAATACGATAATTTAGGATAGGTGAGAACAATATTTGATCGCGCGACAGGGCCGGCGGCGATAATAGAGCGGCCCGCGCGCGACAGGGCCGGGAGCGACGACAGAGCAGCCCACGAGCGGAATAGTAATTTTGCGCCACGCTCTGGCGTGAACATCATTAATGCGCATTTCTTCATATCTGAAAACAATCATTTTTAGTGCATGCATTTCAAGAGCATTTAACTTACTTTTAACTTTCTGCCAAGTCCACGTTTCATTTATTTACCTTAAAATATGCACCAATACATAATTATTCTCGTATATTGTCATTTTTGCTACTTTTGATACAGTGCGGTTGTTTGCCTTGTTTCCTGTCACAATTCTTATTTAAATATCTCGTTTACCTCTCCCTTCATACATAAACATGCTGTCCAGAAAACAGAGCTCATCAACCATGTATACAAAAGAATGAATAAATAAAGGGAATCGTTCCAAGACATCAAATGGCTCGGTAATTTAACAAACAATATGGGTTAAATCTTGACAGCTCTTACCAGTCTAGGATGTTACCTTCATCACTTTAAAAGCTTGTTTGATCCTGGAAGGATTTTTATATTCATATTTCTGTCCTAACATTTTTATGGAGTCCTGAAAAGTTTGATAGGGAGCACCTATTTATGATGAATTTATATTTATTTATTTTACAAGCGAGGATAAAGTTATTATAAATTTGTTTGAAATATTTGTTTATGGTCACACGTTTTTTAATTGATTCCGTGACTTTTTTTTCAAAAATAATCAAAAAATTTAACTCAAACTTCTTGAACTGTGTTGTTAAGAAAAAAATCATCCTTCGATTTTGAAATATTTTTCAGTTTTCTGAGTAAAAATATTGACTTTTATCCTGAATTTTTTAACATTGCAGTTATAAAGGTAAAATGTTTTCTGCTTTTTGTTTTCATTTTATCTTTTTGACGATTTCCAAAGCCTGCTTTGTATTTTGCATGTTTTGTATCCCGGTTTATGAGGGCTGGATTTCAGTTAGCAACTTATTTGGAAATCTTAAACGACTTAAAATGTTTAATATGTATTATTTATAGTTGAAGCATTAACATTGTAGAGCAAACACTGTTTTGTTCAATTTTTTGTAACGGTATAACCTTCCGGTTTCAAGGCTTTTGCCTCATCATCAGGGAAGCCCAAACAAGATCCCCTGATGATGAGGTGAAAGCCTTGATACCGATAGGGCTACACTGATACAAAAAATGGAATAAACAGTGTTTGATAAAAACAAATTACTATGTATATATCGTCGGTGTTCTGCGAAAAGCATTTAAGTCCATTTTTGCTTAAAATGACTTTTTGATGTAATTTTACTTAAAATAAAAATATCTACACACTGAGAAAACAAAGTTATATGTTTTCGCTGTTATAAAAAGATAAAAAGTCATATAACTTGATTTTACATCGCCTTCCGAAACTTAAATTGCATCTATCTCAAAACTCAATATTTGAATTTAAATGATTTTCGCAGAACAACGATGATACATACTCGTTCAACGAAAATGTAAGACCGTAAAAATGTTATTCGAGGTTAATAACAACCAATTGAAACAAAAAGGATTCCAACCTGGTTTCCACTTAAAGCTTCGCTAGGTTGTACTGAAGACAACGAAAGTACAATATTTAACAAATTCGGTTTTTTTATTATAGTTTTTTTTCATATGTAGCTGTACTTTTCTTTCCGCAAGAATATCAAGAGTGACGCTCGATGTGGTATGGTATGGGCTTCTCGTCTTGAGGCGGTCCCCTATCGTATTATTAACTGTGTATTTTTTTCATTTAGTTTTAATGCTTTGTTTAAAATTGGTTTCTTTTTAGCTTTGGAAGGTTAATGTCTTTTGTTATGAATGAAGCCCTTGTGTTTTTTAAACAATACACTGTACCGTTGATGAATAAATAAAAACGTATTTTCAAATTAAATTTACCTCACTACACATCCCTTGGACAACTTTGTACCAAAAGCACTAATCACTCTCCAAGATGAAAATACTTATAGCACTATAATTTTGTTGTATACAGTAAAACCTAGTAAGTTTATTGCTATGTGGCAATCTCTTAAGACCAACAAAAAATATTAAACAGGCATTTAATGAAAATCAAACTATGGTATTTTAAAGAAATGGGTACTAATGGGAGCTGAACCCATAACCGGATTGCAGATTGAAGGAAGCATCTTACCGACATTGAGACATAGATTTTCTATAAAATATAACAAAAAGAATTAGTAAATATTAACTTTTATATTTGGTATAATTAGAATCTTGGAATTTCTCGCCACGAAAATCTAGGTTGCGATATATCAACAGTGTATGCTTTCTGATATTCACAGCTTTCTTACGATAAACAAATACAAATGGAGATGTTATTTTATCTTAATGTTTACTGAAAAATTTCTGAAAAACTGTTACTCTCATCGGTTCATTCTAAAATGAAAACAATTATATATTATGAAATTCTTGGAAATATATTTAGGTAGAGTTTTGCATCCGAGTTCACTATCCAAGAGCAAATATTTCCGTTCTCCCAAGTGTATCTGAGAAGATTTATGACTGTCCATTCTGAGAAAACCAGCGACCATCGTGTCGCATTATCATAACAATTATATTTATTTAACAATTACTAAAAAAATACAAGTCAACGTGCAAGCGAAAAAATCCTATATTTAATATTTATGCATGGCGAATTTCTTGAAATTTGTTTGCGGTCCGGCGGAAAGTCTCTGCGGCCCGGCACCGGGCCGCGGACCACCGGTTGGGGAACACTGGCTTACGGCATGTGCTTGTACGAGTACAATGTACTCGGGTATATTTTATATTATTTATTTGTTACATTTTAATTTCAATAATTTTGTGTACATTTGTGTGGCAGACTTACTGCTATACATAGAGTGATAAACTTGCCAGATTATTCATGTTTTATAGTAAATATTTTGGGATTTTTATGTGAAAAGCTTTTTAAGTTTTTTTTTAAATACCGTGTTTTCCCGATATCAATAAAAATACTTGATAGGGCAAAATAATTTGAAAATTTTAAATTCCCATAAGATATTTAACATAACGAACATTATAAAATGCAAGTCTCTGAAATAAAATAAATTTTGTAGGCATGTATAATTAATCTTTGTGTTGACCTAAAAATGTCTTTACTCAAATGAAAATTTATTGTCTTAGACCGATAAACATGTTGAATAATAAATAAGCAAGAATGACAAAGCACTCCAATCAAGTTTATCGCTTCCTCAATTTTATAGTCCTTTCGTCTAACATCTCCTTCACATGTAATAACAGTGTTTCCCCTCTTCCATAAAATTGGTCAAAAGCAATAAATCCCTCAATATCTCAATTCATAATATCTATAATTAAATCTTTGGTACACGCCTGAATCTATATATTTACGCATTATATATTTGATGGTGATGGTATCAAAAGAAGTATTTCTTCTTAATTGAGTTGTAAACACGAATATTTCTTTTATATACTCGTACATGTTTAAATCTTCAGGTTCCTTCAACGTTCATATCAGTCCATAGACCCATCCCATATTGAATGATTCATATACTCGTACATGTTTAAATCTTCAGGTTCCTTCAACGTTCATATCAGTCCATAGACCCATCCCATATTGAATGATTCATATACTCGTACATGTTTAAATCTTCAGGTTCCTCCAACGTTTATATCAGTCCATAGACCCATCCCATATTGAATGATTCATATACTCGTACATGTTTAAATCTTCAGGTTGCTCCAAAGTTCATATCAGTCGATAGACCCATCCCATATTAAATGATTCATATACTCGTACATGTTTAAATCTTCAGGTTCCTCCAAAGTTCATATCAGTCCATAGACCCATCCCATATTGAATGATTCATATACTTTTACATGTTTAAATATTCAGGTTCCTTCAACGTTCATATCAGCATATAGACCCATCCCATATTGAATTATTGATCGACAATTCTGTCCATAGATTATTTATTGATTAATTATCAAGGAAATCAAGCCGATGCCATTGTTTGTTTACCCAGTTGAAATCAGAAGATCGAAAAGTCTACTCGTCAGCGTTTGTAATTTAATGTACTTTTAAAGCCAAGAATTGTCACCAACCAACAACGAGTACATTCATTTTAAGTTATTATTTTTCCTTACCTTTTTTAACATTGCAGCCAGACATTTGTCTTAAATACGAGCACAGTAAATTAAATAATTGTTACTTGTTTCTTCAAACACTGTTTCTTCCACCTAAGGGGGGATTCTACTCTAGAAATTGGATTTTTTTTTTTTTTTGCATATTTTTAAAGTTTAGATCTTTAAGAATATATTCTTAAAATTCTTAATATTTACGAAGTTATAGCTATAAATGAGGCTGCAATTACGCTGCACCGGTATGACTCAGACAATAATCTCAAAACTTTAAACGCGTTTTTCTCGAAACTACTTTTGTCAACCTGATCGACATAAAATCTCAAGTTATATTCAACCGATTGCCTTCAAATTTGGTATGAAATATGCTTTGATAAATGTTTTTATATCGTCCCTACTATGGAAAGTTCAAATCTATTTTTTTAACTATTTAAAAAAAAAATTAAGATTTGAAAAAAGGGTTAAAAAATATTTTTTTCAAACAGCCGCCATTTTACGATATTTTTTTCTCTTTGGTACCAACTTTAACGACAATATTTATTATTAAGAAATTTTGTATGATTTTTGTTTTAAATTTACCAAAGGGTTTAAATCATGTCGACCAGCTCACCTTCTTATTTTTACGACAAGATAACATCTTGAATTTAAATTATTTTTTTTGTACATTCTCAAATCATCAATTAGAAACTGTAAAAAATGCATACGAAAAATGATTTTAGTTTTTTTTTTATTAAGTCTGAAAAAACGCCCGAAATTCACGCCTCTAGATTATAATACCCCCTTAATATAACGGGATGACCCTACCGGTTTCAAGGTTTTCACCTCATCATCAGGGACCAGAAACAAGTCTTGTTTGTGCTCTCGTAATAATTAGAGGAAAACCTTGAAATCGGTAGGTTTATCCCGTTATATTAAGTGGTACGAGTATAAACAGTGTTTGACTAAACAAATTATTATGCTATGTCTTTAAACCTCTACAGTGTTAATGCTTCAACTACAAATAATAAAATAAAGAAATAAAGATATTGTAGGACATAAACATTTATTTTGTTATATTACACATATATTGTATAAATTTATAATGTATATTATATAGTATATAGTACAACAATGTATATGGTATATAGAACAACAATGTCACGAGGAAATCTCTTTCTTCTTCCAAAACCCCGAGTGGAAGATAAGATTCTTACAAAACCACCTGGTGCGTATATTGTCTTGAAAAAATATGTTTCAACTGACAAAAAGGTGTGTAACAGGCATTTAGTTAAAACCAGAATATAATCTCTTTTGCTCAAAGGCAATATGCTTATTTGGCTCCCATGACGTACAATGGCGTGCCAAATTCAATAAAGATAAAGGAAGGAAAACCATTTAGGCAGTCGATCGGAGCGTGGTTGTTATTGCGACAGTATTTTGAGTACTTGGGCTTGCAGGATGAATGACGTGTGGAAAAGATTTGTGTGGGCTCTTGAGTGTGGGTTTGTTCTTGTTGTTTTGATTTTTGTTGTTTTGTGTTTGTGTTTCTGTGTATTTTTGTGTTAATTTTTAATTTTTGTTCTTATGATTGTGTGCGATATATTATGGGATGAACATTTTTGGTTTTATTTTTTTTTCATTTTTGGTTTTACTTTTGTTATTGTTTTTATTTTTATGATTGTGTGCGGTATATTATGGGATGAACAGGTTTGGTCTTTCTGGAGTGATGATGTGTGAAGAGTTTGATTCCGCATGATGTTTCCAGTTGTAATTGAGTGTCACTGTTTGTCAGGTTGATTAGAACGTGCAACGGGGTTTTGTTTTTGTGTAATTAAAAATCGGAAAGAAGTATCGATTTATTTTTTCATGCTTAATATCATTAGTGAGATACAGGCAAAAGCCTTGTTTACTGAGGATACGACAAATGAAAGGCGAGAAACCCAGATCCATTAAAATAATGTATATCTTAATTAAATTACCTGTTGTTTTTTTCGAAAATTATGTACATTTCTTGCCATGTGTAATAATAAATAAATAAAATCTTTATAAAAAACAGTCCCCGAGATGGATAACAGACACCTTTCCAACTAGACCACAATCCGTTGGCAGATTGTAGGGTCTTGTGAAATATATATATAAAATAAGTATTACTTTTTAATTTATTTGTGTGAACTCTATACTTAGTAATGCGACCGTTAAGAGGGGAATATAGTTAAAAAGATACATCAAATTTCTCAATTCTTCTCGGTAATCGATACAGTAAGTGGTGTTGTGATTAATCTTCACCGGAGGCCACTATTTTGGCCTTTTCAATTAATTTGCTATTAGAGTCAGTATTTTCGAAAAAAAATTAATAAACAAAACACGACATCAAGGGAGGCAGTTCTGACAAAGCACACCACAGGTATTTTCCACGATGAAGAATGAAAAGACGTTTTTATTATGAATATATTCCAACAGCAAAGTAAAATGCGTAACATCACAGAATGTTGTGTAAATATACTTGTTTGGTGTATTTACGACCACTGGATTTGGACTCCTTCAATTATTCCAATGAATTTGTTGGAACGCCATAAATCATGAAAACGTTTATTCTTTTCGATTATAAATGCCGCGATTTCCATTCGTGAATATAAGTTTAACTCTTTTATGCTTATTTTATAACTGTTTTGTTTATTCATACTTTCTGAATTTAACATTTCAAAGCTTCACACTTAATGAATTTAACATTTCAAAGCTGTAACAAAGTATTTATATATACGTGTATGTACATCATATTACCTTTATGTTGGTTTATATGTAAGTTATCTTGTTTTAAATTATTGAAATAAATTAATGTATCAAAAATAGGAAAGTTAATTGATGTCAGTATTCAATTCAGAGAATTTATTTAGGAAAATCAAATTTAACCCATTTAAATGTTTTCTATTTTATTTTATTGAATTAATGTTAGCTGTTGCAACGGCTTGCAACGGCTTTGTAAGGTGAACGTCTTGAAAGACCCATACAGTCGACTGCTGTTTATTTTCTGGCTCATATGCAAAGATCCATTATTCGTCACCAGTCACGATCTTATAGACGTCTTTTTAAGCACCGTGATCGAATTTTTTCAACGTTTCTTTGGACCAATCGACACGAGCCATTTTTTGAGCGATTTTCAAATTATGCGGTATCCAACGCGAACAAAACTTTTTGACGGCCAAATGTTCATGCAATATTGAATGTATGCAAGTAGAACTAATGCCCAAACATGCCTCAATCTCACGATACTTCACATGACGATCTTGCAATATTAGTTCACGCACAGCATCGATGTTTTCTGGCACCACAACCGATTTTGGACGACCTTCATGAAATTCGTCCTGGAGCGAACTACGACCACGATTGAATTCAGAAAACCAGCGAAACACAGTGGCCACAATGAATTTTTCAAGTCACTGTAAACAACAGCACTCGTATGACAAAACTTTCTAAACACGTATACCATTAAAAACGTCAAACTTTACGATACCTATGTCAGATTTGACGTATCTACACTGGTGTTGCCATATCTCAAAACTTAAGTAGCAGCTCTCGTATTCAAACGTATATAAACCATAAGAACATAATATGAGTTCACCTCAAAAAGGTGTACGTAGTTTTTATCGCAGTAACAAACAAACTTCCTCCAAATAATGTTAATAATGATCTGGAATGGTAACTGACTTTAGTTAATAAGGCTCTAGTATTTCTAACAATGAGAGGTCGCGAGCCTGAAAGGAAAATAAGAGCTGGAATGCTAAATACTTTGATGTCAAGACAGAAAAAAATCCTTCCCTTCTTCCGCATCTATAAACCATTTCCTACAACTGCTACGATTTCAATGACTTTCTACGTTTTATTATTTCAAAATATTATTAACTTGGTCACTTGACAATATTTAATGGAAAAACATAATAAAAAAATTGTTACTAAATTTATTTAAGGGTTAAGTATTAGTTTATACGGTGAATATATAAATGAGAGACCTGAAAATTTAATTGGTATTTTTTCGTCACTATTAAAAAATTAATCGGTAAAAACCGACTAACGATATTATGATTTGCGTGCTTTGTTGATTTCATTTATTAGAAACATAAATATAATATTTCCATTGCTTTTGTTAATTAAATCCCTTCCGTCTTTTAGCTTTATTATTTCTACGTGACACACGCAACTAACTAGAAGGATTTTTACTTATATGTTTTTTTCTTCACTTTTAGCCTATATAAATATTCTACTGTACCTTGCGTAGAATGTCTAGTATAACAATGTTTGATAGATCAAAAAGTTATTTAGTATATTATAGAATAACTATTTCTTAGAGATGGATGGGTATTATGAATATAACCGAGAAAGGAATCTTGAAATAGTTTAACCACGTTGAGGGGATATGTGGTGAAAGACTTGCGAATCATATTTTATTGGTCAGAAATTAATGGAGAGCGAGAAAGGGGTAGATCGAGGCGAAAATGGAAGAGGATAAAAATAGGTAAGAATTGTGAGAAACGTGAAAGGATGTATCAGTACGGTCGAAAAGTTTCAGACCTGAACAAGTTAGATCATGTATGGACTGATACCACGGCAACCGTGTGTTAAGGTGATTTTAAACGAAGTTAAGATCCTAATGTTATATAATGTCTATTGGGCTTTTATTTTCTTTGAAAAAAACTTCGTAACCGCAAGATATTTGTTTTTGTAACATTTTAGAGTATAACGAAACAACACGTGTTCTATCGGCTCTAATTGGCATACTTTTGAGAGTAGATGTGTCAAAATTTAGCTGTTTCATCGGCTAACCATGCGATGAACGTGATTAGTGTAGTACTCCTATGTATTCATACATGCCCTTTCTCGCTCAGGGCGATTCATTTTGTACCTTAGTAGATGACTGGATATGTACTAGATGAGAGCTGTGTGCATTGATAATAAGGCGTAGATCACAAAAGGGACATTTCATGATGGTATGTAGGTATATAAGCTAAAGATTTTAAAAAACCAAAAAACTTTACTGAATAACAATATATTTAAAATATTTTTTTTAAATGTGGAAAAACTTAACGAAACCAACAGTCTAAAAATATTTAAAAAATACATCCGATTATTGAAAATTCTCTAGGGAATCGCAAATATTTCAAATTCGTCCAAAAATTCAAACATTTCTGAATCTGGTTCCGACCGCACGTATTCACACATCGTTTGAAAGGAGGAACGTGTACTCGTAATACCTTGCATCAAGAATTTAAAATGCAGTCCTGAGGGAAATCGGTAATATTTTTAATGTCACGCCATATTACAACTCACGTTTAATAATGTGAATCTAGGGCAGGCAGAAAGTGAGGAGTGAGAATTTTTTTAGGAGTCTACATATTGGCATATGAGAGAATTATCGATACGAATGTTGAGTGTGTAATGAGAAGTTGTTGGAAGTGATAGGAATTTGGTTATAATGATAATGTCGGATTCTTAAAAATATATTGTTAATATTTTTTCATATTAAAGAATCAAACAATATAAAATCGGATAAACAATACTTACGTCCATGTGTAAGAATAGGTGTTGCCATAGTTACGGTTTAAAATTTACTTCTTGAATCTTAGAAAAGACGTTTGTTTCACTATGTTATGTCATTTTTATATTTTTTTAATAAAATAAACAAAACTTCAATTTTTTTATATTGTGTTGACCACTGTTTTATTTGAATTCACTTCCTGTTTCAATGACCTTCATCTTTCTCGCCAGATGATGATGAACTAAGTGAACTTAATATTTATGTTTTAGTTAAAAAAATTATCATTACGGTTAAGTATTGTTGAAATTCTTATTAATTGAGTAATTTTTTTTCACATAGTTACTTTCACAGGTTTAAACTTATAGACTTCCAAGCCACCTGAAAGATACACAGAGACCTTTTGTCAAAAACAAACTAGAATCATACTTTTTTTTAAATAATCTGGGTTCCAATGGACAATGAACCGATAACTCTCGAACAGGTTTCTTAGGTCACAAAGGTTGTC
Organism: Odontocerum albicorne; assembly: GCA_949825065.1. Lineage (NCBI taxonomy): Eukaryota > Metazoa > Arthropoda > Insecta > Trichoptera > Odontoceridae > Odontocerum > Odontocerum albicorne. Next base: position 44,637,710 of record OX463844.1, on the reverse strand, counting down.
TTCAAATAAGATCACAAATGTTGTTTTAACGGGTGACTATAAGATTAAATAATTTTAGCACCGCACAAATTGTTTATGTGGGAGTGCAGGCTCTTTATGCTGAAGATTAAATGTTATAAAATAATTCTCACAATCCAAGCATTGTTTAGATTTAACTTTACACTAGTTTTAAATCGATTAAAGTTTAAAGTTACTTCTACGAGTAACAACACTCCACCTTAAATTATATAGAACTCGGTAGACAAACATACCTTGCCCCGCGCCAGTGCGCCAAACGCATTCAATTATGCATACTCTTGCCATTCATGACTTTATGTAGTTAGTCTATTATTTAGACTTCCATTAGATCGACTAAACTACAGAAAAGCTTAAGTTAATCTTTGAATATTATATTTTGAGTTAATGGTGCTTTCTATTATCATTCAAAAGTAAAAACGTCTGTATTGGGGAGACAATAGACGGTCTGATTTTTGTTTGTTACGATCGGAAAATAAAAATTGATATTTTACACTTCCTTCCCGGCGATGTGTAACTAGTACGCATTGCTTCTAAAAGCTTTAATATCTCTATAAATATAATAAATACTGGCTTCAGATTTTAGGTATTCCTCCGTAATACATTTACGCATTGAATGAAAAAATTATATCAATAATAATTAGCACTTATCGGCCACATCAGAGATATTTTGTGAAAATCGAGAATAAATTCACCAATACAATCAAACGTGAGCCAGTGTGTGACGTAGGTATATTCATTCTAAAAAAACCGATATGGGTGAGAAGCGACGCTATTCACGTCTCACTCTACTTCGGTATATGGGAACACAAGAATAGAATCTCAGTTCGCTCGCTTCAGTAGCTTTCGGGCATTTATTTGAGGTGGTCACTTAACCCGTTTTGTGGACGTCGGCCGGTGTTCTTTTCATGTTTTCAGCAATTAAATTTCAATTATTATCACTTTTGATTTCAAATTTAATTATTTAAAGCTATTGGCTATGAATATTCTTATTTTTTCGATTTTAAATCGCTATTTTTTACATGTGTATTGAATACACAGCACCGGAACGCGCGTATTTTTTTAGCACAGGTAGGGAAAGGGTAAAAACGATGAATATGGATAGTGAAACAAAATTAACCGGCGGTTTTATTGCGTTTTAATCATTTTACGACTCAACTAGTTTCGACGTGTTAATCAGACTCATTCTCATAAAACTTATACTTTTTCGAGATCAATCACCGCAAAAAATATTAAACATATATATTCATCCGATAAATACCGCGACTAGTTTATAAAATTATCAAAATTTTCGGATTTAAAACATTTCATAAATTTTATGACAGCTATAAATGATTATCGCCTATCAAACAATTACTAATCAGAAAACATGTCTTCTTTGTCTAGTCAAACCATACTAGAGATAAAAACAACAAGTATCTTCTGTGATTATTAACAACGAGAAAGCTGTACCTCAAAATGACATGGCAACACCAAGCATCAGGGACAGTTACCGCAGATATGTTTATGTATTTAGTCTCGCGGAAGCATTTAGTGCACGAGGATGAGGGTCAATTTATACATCGAAATAATTTGAGCATAAAAAGGATTAATACGTGATCAAAACTTTGAAGTGTCAATCAATTTATTTTCATAATCAATATTCATCGTTTATGAAGTGCATGGCCGCGAGGTTAAGCACTGGAATCCGTGCGGAATGTTGCCAGTTCGATTTCCGTGCTGTGCTTTTCCCATTGAATGACACAGAAATTTTTCCATCTAAAATTTTGTTTATAATAATACCTATGGTTACGATCATATATTTTATTTTCCTTTTTTTTAAATATTTTTTTGTATCTGAATGTTCACTGTGGTGGTCTAACGGTTTACATTCACACTAAGCAAGCGTGCACCCCAGGTTAGATTCCTGGCGGATTTAATGCTGAACTAGTTTTATTCTTAGACCGTTTAACATCTGAATTTATTTTTTTGTAGCTTATGTACTGCATACCATAAATTTTCATATCGCTATTAAAAACCAACACAAAAATAACGATTTATAAAACTCAGCCTAATTAAATGCTACAGCAGATGACATGTACCGATCATCTTAAAGGTTTAATTTCCTTGCCATCGGAACTTTGGGTTAGATTTGTCAAAACTGTGCGCTTGATGAAGTGCAACAGTTTGTAAACTATAAACCAATACACGCACGAGCATCTTCTACTCACAAGATGGCTGGCAATTCTACTCGATCACGAGAGATAGCCTTTCGTATCATCATCGCACACAATGGTATGTTAGGTAAGTTGGATTCGCATCGAATGAGAAAAAATAAAAAATATTATTTTACATCAAAACTGAAGTAATTAATAGACGTACTTCATATCAAATCAAAAGGAATGAATATGATTACTTCACATTACTTCAGAAGGAATAAATACGAGTATTTATTATGCATATTACATCAGAAAGAATTAATATGATTCTTTCATATCACATCAGGAAAAAAATAATATGATTCCTTCACGTCACATAAAAGTTATGAATACTTAATTTAACATCAGACGAAATAAATTGGATTACTACACATCATATCACAAGTGATGAATATCATTACTTCACATCATATCAGACAAAAAATATATGATTACTTCACATCACATCAGAAAGAATGAATATGATTACTTCACATCACATCAAAAGGAATAAAAAAAATAAAAGGGATTCAAACCAGACGTGTTCAATCAATATGTAAAATATTTGCATAAGACAGTGAAAATAAAAATGTTTTCGTTGTATTAGAGAAATATTAAAGAATAAAACATTTTTCAATGTAAAATAATTCCAAGCAATAATATTAAAAAATATTGATAGGAAAAGCAAACATGAACTCGTAAGTGAACATCCATCAGAACAAAGGGTTGTCTTTAGGAATAAATTATTAAAGCAAACCAGAAAAAAAAACGGATAACTCTCTTATTTGCTGAACAGAACATGCTTTTGTATATATATTTGTGAATGTGTTCAAATAAGGTGACCATATTTCAAGTTAATTATATTTTTTCTTACATACGGACATAATTACAACTGATTTTATATTGTTTGATAATAGTCTTATACAGAAATCTACCAAATTCAAAGTATTACCAATCGTTCGTTGATCTTCATCGTCATTTCAATTGATCAACCCTTTTTACCTATAAGTACGAGTATATTAAATGCTCTCAGCATCTTGACCCTCCATTGAAGGAGTATTTTTAAGAGTAGTGTTATTTTTTTTAATTATATCAACACAACAATATGTAAACAAAATAAATTAACCTTATTTTAATACATTTTTAATAAAGTTAGTAAATACATTGACCATATAATTCATTAACGGTACAATTATCAAACCATACAGTACGAAACAATGCCTCGATTATGGTTCACAACAATGCCTCAAATACTGTGGTATCAATTATAGTGTACGAGAGTGAAACGTCATCAGTCAATGCAAAGATAGTTCTTGATTACTAGCTGGATTCTTGGCCACATATCACTCCTACTATAGTTCGAAAATTCTAGGATAAGTCCTGTGACAGCTCACAAATTTGCCTTAATACAACCTTGTAACGATGTTCAGTAATTTTAATTATTTTATCAACTTTAATTTAAGCCTCAATTCTAATAAAAAGCAAGTTATTTAGGTAAATACATTACATAAGGTTGTATTGGGGCAAATTTGTGAGCTGTCACAGGACTCATCCTAAAATTTCCGAACTATAGCAGGATTCTTGACCACCTATCACTCCTACTAGTAGAATTCTTGGCCACCTATCACTCCTACGATTGATAATAAATACCCTGTGTGCAGTAGTTATCTATCACTCATCTAGCCATCGCAACTCAACACCATTCCCAATGCCTTCCTTGTAGAGTCCCTGTCATACTTCTAAGTGTCCAAACTAATATATGGATTTTTATAAATTTTGTTACACGAGCTTTGCCATACAGGGTGTAGAGCTTTTCGTTATAACATATGTTTGTCTCCACACGTCATAAATTGGTTTTATATGTATGCTGCGGAGAATCCTTCTCTCTAAGAAATCGATATTTTTTCGATACGCTATATAAGCGTCTTAATGTTCGAAATGTAAGTTAACACGTGTGTTAGCATTTTTTTTATTATGTAAGGTTTTCATGTACCAGGAGAGTAGACAAAACTCAAGTCCATGGAGGAAGTGAACAAAAATACTGAAAAGTGTTGAATTCATGGCATAGAAAAGCGTGCATTGAAAAACATGGGGTGACGATATATGTTACGGCAGGAGAGGAAACGAAGTGGATAAGGATAAATGTGGATTCAAGACTGACGAAAGAAAGTAATTGGAGATGACAAAAAAAAACGATGCAAATTTTGTTATTGATAGTCTTGTAGAGGTGCATGTTATCGAGTTTCACATCAACACTTCTCATTTTAACTGGGACAAAATATTCTGCTAGGTATTTTAAACATGGTTGAAATATGTATTTTTTTACACACTTTTTTTACTAAGTTTTCTGTTATTCTATTGAAAATAACACATGAGTTTAGTTGGCAGCCGTTTTAGCATTCACGCTAAGCAAACCGGTGCCGTAGGTACAATTCCTAACCAATTCACTACCGGACTAGTTTTACTCTTAGACCATACAAAAATGGAATCTACGTTTTACTTTGCTTATGTGCTGCCTATCATAAATTATTATAGCACTTTTTCACAACACAAACACGTGATACATAAAAATTCTGACCAATGAAAGGCTACAGCAAATGAAGTCATGGAATTGTTATATCCTTGACATTGGAATTTTGGTTTATATGTTTTCTTGTTTAACGTTTACATGTATAAATTCTTGGTTATATTTTGATGTTTTGCGTGTATATTTTCATGTTTGTTGAGGTCCGTGCTGTATCATGACCGTAACTGAAATGTTCCTTATGCGCGGCCATCGCACGAGACAGTATCAAAAGTCGGCCGGTCGAGAATTGGGATATTTCGCAAGTCTTGACGGCATGCACAGGCGAAAACCGGTGCTTGCGATGAGCAATTGAGGAGCGTCAAACGTAAAAAAATATGTTCTCAGTTCATTCTAGTCTACTGCCTTTTACTTGCGACCATCTACTACCTGCTAAAGAGGAATCTCCTCACCCAGCTACTTTTCACCGGTAAGCATCAAGTGAGCCGACATCTCTGAGCATTGAGCAGCAGTCACCCACTTATTTCTACAGTCCTTTGTATCGGTGCTGTACAACCAAGGACTATTTGGCCGTTCAAAGCATCTTTCCTCACTTTCGACATTTAAGAGGCTTACCAGGATCAAGATGAAACTCAGAAGATAATGAGAGCTCAAAATATTTGTTTAAACTTTGTTTCTGTGTTTGCAGGTGCTTTATTGGGATATCTCCATTGTATCTTTCGAATCTCTGAGGTGTTGCTTTGGAGAAGAGTTAATAATGTCTACATTTATTTATTTATTGTTCCAAATCAATCCAATATGGCGGGAATGGGTACACGCCACCCGCAGATTAAGAAAATGCTTGAAGAAAACTATTTTGGGAAGTCTTATTAAGATACGCATACACTACATCACACCTAAATCCGAAACTATTTTTTTCACTTATCGGAAAATTTACAAAGGTTTCTTTAAAGATCGTTTTCCCTTGGTAAGATTTCTGCGGTATTTCTGAGCACATACATATACGGAAAAGTACAGTTTTTAATGTCTGCAGCCACTACCTTCCTATCACCACACTCAAGTTGTAAAGGGTCTTTCAAATTGAGAGGTTTTTTTTATTGAATTTTTTTTAATTCTTGAATAAAACACACGATTTGCTTTGATTTCCAAAAACTTTTTATTGGTCATTGAAGTATAATGTATGACATTTAAACACAAAAACAATATGTGCCAAATGTCCACCTCTTGCTGCTCCACAAATATCCATTCTTTTGTCAACATTTTCGATGACATTTAGGTATAATTGCGGTTCTAGCTCACCAGTAACGCGAATAATTTCGTCTTTCAGCTCAGGGATTTATTGGGGGTCATTCTTATGTACCTGACTTTTCACGTAACCTCAGAGAAAATAGTCCAACGGTGTCAGATCACATGATCTAAGTGGCCAATTAACATCACGTTTCCGGAGGTTACAATACATAAAATAATTCAACAATTTGAATGCGTTGATGTATTGCATATGACTCCATTTTTATAAATGTCACACATTACACTTCTCAAATATCACAAGACTCAGGCAAGTTCGCGACGCCATCTGTGTTTTATCCAAAAATTAAAAAAAAACTGCTCAATTTGAAAGACACTTTATATTTATTTCAAGATATTTTCAATCAATCAATACTAAGGGGATCCAGTACTGAGTTGGAGTGCCTTTGAGGAAAGTTTGCTCCCTGAATAGCACTTTATAAATTATTATTTTTATTATTATTACAAAAAATTTAAAAAAGGCTGTTGCATTATTTTCGACGTTCGTGCATGTAAACGATAAACTTGGGCGTGAAGCATAATATTTCATAACTGTATATTTTAGATGACATATTTTCTCGAAACTTTCATATTAAACAAAGTCTCGTATGGTATAACCTGAAATACTTTGATGCACATCCCGCGCAAAATAATCAGCTTTTGCCATAATTTTAAGACTTAACAAAGTTACTAAGAAACAATAATTGCCTTCAGTTAAATCGTCTATTGAACTAATGCTGAAAATCTCAGACTGGAATATTTCACAATATGAAAAGGTAATTCGAGGGGTTGATAAAAAAACCTATTGAAATTACAGGAATGTTTTTTTTTTGTAATACAGAAATTCTCTTGTTTTGTTATTTTATTTAATACAAAAATTAGGTTCAGTTATTGCTATAGAAACCAATTTCTTATTATTTTATTTAATACAAAAAAGTAAATACAATAATTGCTTTAGAAGCAATTTTCTTGAAAAGTTATTTGACTTAAATATGTATATTTTTAAAATATATTTTTTAATCGTAAAACGTCATCTTATTTAAGGTCAACTCATAGACTAAGAAGTAAGTATGCGTCAGATAGTCAGAGTCAGGTTCGGTTACGGTTAAATTTACTTCCAAACTTCAAGGTGGTTTTCGTATTAGTTAATTTTTGCGCCCCCTTTTGTGGTACTATATAGTATTACGGTTTTGTTGTAGTGTATTACGGTTTCATTTTACTATATTACGACGGGTTTTTGTACTATATTATGGTTTCGTTGTACTACATTACAGTTATGTTGTACTATATTACGGTTTTGTTGTACTATATTACGATTTTGTTGTACTATATTACGGTTTTGTTGTACTGTATTGCGGTTTTATTATACTATATTACGGTTTTTTGTACTATATTATGGTTTCGTTGTGCTACATTACAGCTTTGTTTTACTAAATTACGGTTTTGTAGTACTACATTACGGTTTTGTTATACTTTATTACGGTTTGTTGTACTTTATTATGGTTTTGTTGTATACAGCGCAACCTTGTTTTCAAAGGGCAATCTCTTACAACCAATGCAAAATATTTTAAAGATACCTTGCGTAAAAACTTGATATGATTCGTTTGTAAAAAAAAGATGTGTCTCAGCGGATATTAAATATTTAAGTTGGTTAACAGGCATGTCCTCACCTCAACCACGGAAATCTTCAAGTTGGTTAACAGACATGTCGTCACCTCAACCACGGAATTCTTCAAGTTGGTTAACAGACATGTCGTCACCTCAACCACGGAAATCGTATTTTCTTTTATATTTATTTTATTGTGTGGCGGTCGTCGCACACTCAGTCGCACACTCGGAACACTGTGGGCGTCCATACACACAGTCAATGACCGATGAAGTGACCTTTGCATTCCTCGACAAATCTAAATAAACAAGTCCAGAGTTCACACGCCGGCCATTCAACCCGCAGCCCGGAGCGGACCGCATTCCATACTAGAGCGAGAACGCACCACGCTTGTCTCGCCAGTTCCGTATTTGAATGATATCTACATACAACATTAATCGTTTTTGCATTCGCAGAAACGAGATGTAGGCATATCGCGAGCGCATTCCCGCGCACATTCTAGGGTGATATAAATACCTACGTTACTAATAAAATTTCTCTCTTTCCGCATTGCGATCGAAAACGTGTTTTATTTATCAACAAATCATCATCATCTCTTCCCTTAAGGACTAGCTCCTAAAGTTGTATTTATCGTTCATTGTTATTTGATAAATCAATTCCAAAAAAATTAAGCTGTTAAAATTTTAATAGTTTTTCATAATTTAATAAAAATCATCATGTTTTCTATTATCATAACCACCATCACGCTATCTCCCTAGTGTAGTAAGCAGATATAACAGGTTTCCATTAAATTGAATCTTGGCATACATCTTTTGTTCCTGTCATGTCCTTACACATCGTTATACATAATTTCCTGTTATAAAGGCTTTTAACAAATATTACATATATAGATACACAATATCATGCCATTTCTCCGTCGGGGTAGGCAAAAAGGACAGAGCGTCATACTTTCCTATCTAGACGCTCATCCTTAGACACCTTCTCATACAACTTCTACGATTTCTCTGACTTTCTTCGTTTCCTTTTTTCACTTGATCCAACTATAATTCCATTTGCACTATATATCTGTTTAACAAATTTTAAAAAGTGATTAAACTTTCAGGGTTGCCAATTTTGATTGAATATAAAATATCCCAGTAAAATATTGAATCCTGGTGGCACAACAAGAAACAGTGAATATAACTTTAGCATTCGCTGGCTTTCAGCACCGTATTTACGTAATAATGCAAATATCATTATATTTTATGTATTTTAAACGTAATATCAAACAGAGATATCTGTTTACAAAAGGAATATTTGAGTTGCGCCTTCCGAGAAGTTTTCATTTTGATTATGAAGTGAATATTATGTTTGACTTTTTTCCTTCCTCCCTGAGTCTTTGTCCTATTCTTTGTATGCAAATCTTTTGTGACTGAACGTCTCTATACGTACCATAAGTTGGAAAACAAAAAGCTCTGACATACTCGTATGTCGGTAGTTTAATATTTTACTGAAAATAGTATTTAACATGCAAATAGGTCACATTGATATTTTTAATGTAAAAAGCTTGTAGCGATATAGAAAGTATACAAATTTTGACGTTGAGAATTAGAAAAATTACTTTTTTTTAGTAAAAAAATTACATTTTTCATGTCAAAAAATTACTTTTGTTAAGTAAAAGATTGCTTTTTTTTAAGTAAAAAAATACTTGTTTTAACCCTAGAACGAAGATTTTTTTTGTTATAATATGCTATATAAGAAAGACAGGAAGATCTTTTGAAAAGAGATTTCGTGAACACAAATCCGCCTAACGGTCTTCTTATTTATTCTGAAATTCCTAATCATTGTCATCGTGAAAATTACACATTATCTATCTATGGTGCAAAATTCTTGCATATCAGTAGCAACGGAAATAAATTGCCGAGATTAGAGGCCATAGAAATATCCAAGTCAATGCATTGGGCTGAACATCTGGCAAACACATATAATTCCAAGATCTCACCGCTGCTTGCTGAAGTTGTCTCCTATCTCCTTTCACCCACGATTCCCAACACGATTTTTTTCCTGTCAGAAGTGTGCATGTTGGTAGTGTTATGCCGTTATGTAAAGTGGAATAAACAGGGTATGACTCTTTAAATATTTACTTAAATGTCAAATCTGTTTATTAAATAACAATTAAATAATGTATAAAACACCATCAAGTGCACTTTAACTTGGGATTGAAACCCATAACTATTGACAAAATAAAACTACTAAAAACTATTATATATAAGTCGAGTGTAAAGATAGGTGGTTGCTGCGATCATTAGATTAGAACCTTCCCTTCATCTTAAGTATCCCCTCATTATTAAGTTCAAAACCTTACCTTCATCTTAAGTATCCCCTCATTATTATGTTTAGAACCTTCCCTTCATCTTACAAAAGTATGCTCTCATTATTAAGTTAAGGACCTTCCCTTAATCTTAAGTATCTCCTCATTATTAAGTTTAGAAAACACATTTCGTAAGAAAACCGTAAAAAATTACTAAAGAAAGACGAATTTCAAAGAAACTTGTTCTTGATTTTTCGATGTGTGATAGTTACATATTCGTCTTTAGGTGTAGTGTAGTGAATGTATATAGTGTTTTAATAAGACCTCTCAAAAAAGGGTGTTGTACAGAAGTTGACCATTTCCCGTCACAGAACCAACAATGTCAAAATCCTTGTCATAACATAATACCCTGCTCTATTGAATGACTAGTCCTCATTAACCTCTCCATCAACCATAGTGTTGGCACTGTGATTTCAGAAAAGGTTTTTTTATCTAAATGGTTCCATAATTCTCTGTTTTCATAATTCCTATAAATAATCGATTTCTTTATGATGTTCGAAGATTTTTCAATTTTTTTAATGAGACTCCATATCACATGTCCAAAGACAACAATAGTCTAATCATACAGTAAAGGCCTTAGAACTTCTTTGTTAATTTTCTTAAACCCTATTTGTCCTGTTATAACAGAAAGCGATTCCATCGAATAAAGTCCGCAGCTGAGAACTCTACGTTCTTCCATACCCATACAAGAATGCTAATATATTTATCATAATACAGGTAGCTGGTGTTAGATAGGCATATAATTCGCCAAGTCCCAAGTGAGTGATAAAACATTGAGGCATTGAACCAGCCGAGCCTAATATCGAAACTTCATGTAATATTTATTTACTTATTTATTTATTTATTTACCAACGGCAGAAGGTACTTAATTAAAAAATGTAAAAAGCAGTACGTGCTTAATTCATTACCAAAAAATAAAAAAAATCAATTCAAAATGAACGAAAAAAAACATTACAATTAAACATTATATAAAATAAAAATCCTTAACAGTATTTAAGTACCAACGTTGATATATGGGTACGAAACTTGGACATGGGAAAGACTAAAGAAGCCGAATAAATACTGTCAAAATGCGTGCACTGAAAATAATTCATGGGATGACAATGGAAGACAGAATACGGAATTAAGTGATAAGAGATGAACGTAAATTTAAGGTTGATATATTGAGAGGGGTAAAAAAGAACACGTTGAAACAGTTTGGATATATATGTTAGACCGAACGAATGAAGAAAAACTAACAAAACTAATACATGGTGCAAATTTGAGTAGAACTCGTGGTAGAGTAAGGTCCAGAGAAGTGTGGTTGGATCAAATAATGATATTTGGAAAAATGTAACGTGAGATGTAAGAGACATCGTAGGAATTGTATGAAGAAGTGTATTGATGTAGAAGAGGTAAGGGATGTATGTCGAAATTGAAGAGTCTAGCTCTCACTTTTCTCTACCTTCCCCAAAATAGAAATGGCGTGATAGTGCGCTTAAAATAAAATTTAAAAAATGTTTTACTTTTTAGTTATATAAAGTACGACCAAGGGGGTTTATTGATACGTGTTTATCTTTTTCAACCAACTAAAAAGGTATAAAAAAATTCTGGAGCAAAACAAGACTGGAACCCTTTTTAAAAAAGCTGAGTACCAATGGGAATCGAACCATCAACTCCAGTGTTGAAAAACCAACGTCTTAACAACTAAGTCAAGTAGATCGTCTTTTTATGCATTTTTATTTTTTTAAGTCATTCAATTAATAAAACAATTATTTTATTCTAGAAAAACTAATCATTATAAAAAGTTTTCCTATCACTGATGAATTTCACAAGCAAATTTAGAATTCCTACTTACCCCTTCTGTTTACAAGTTTCAAGTTGAAAAGTATAAGAAGCTCTTTAGTAACATTGTTTCCAGTTTTGTCTACCGATGTACAAACTATTATATTAATCGATTAAACACAAGGAGATGATTCTATAATACTTGAGTGTAGAACTTGTGGAATTGTTTAGTAGTTTAATCACATCTTCGTCAAATTAAGGTTTCTGAAGTACCTCAGGCGATAATGTTTGATACATTTTCCATGCAAATTGTGGAGTCGCTAAAGTTTCCCGTTATTCAATAATAAGGGATGAATCTTATGTAAGTAATAAAACCACATAATTTTAAAGGGATATACGATGATGGATCGTCTTAATTTTAAAGCATTTTGTATATTTCCATTGTTCAATCATATTTCTTATAGGCTTAAATTACGAAAGAGCCGTCGTGCTATTCAATTTATTTTGACAAAAAAAATCATTTATAAAGTACGAGTATTTACTAAATAAAATACTTATAAATAAATAAATATAAATTAATTGATAGCAACATAGTATGTATATATACTATAGTATGTATATAAATACATTCCAAAATCGCACATACGAGTATATCTCAAGGTAAATAGCAGATAATGAAGGGTCTTTCAAATTGAGCGTTTTTTTTTTATTCTAACTTTTTTAATTCTTGAATAAAAAACACACTTTGATGTGATTTCAAAAAACTTTTTATTGGTCATTGAAGTATAATATATGACATTTAAACACAAAAAAAAATTACCGCCAAATGTCCACCTTTTGCAGCTTCACAGATGTCCACTCTTTTGTCAAAATTTTCGATGACATTTTGGTATAATTGCGGTTCTAACTAACCAATTACGCGAATAATTTCGTCCATCAGCTCAGGAATTGATCGGAGGTCATTCTTATAGACCTGGCTTTTCACGTAACCCCAGAGAAAATAGTCCAACGGTGTCAGATCACATGATCTTGGTGGCCAATTGACATCACCGTTTCCGGAGATTAAAATACATAAAATAAATCAACGATTTGAACGCGTTGTTGTATTATATACAACTCTATTTTTATAAATGTCATACATTACACTTCTCAAATGTCACAAGACCCAGGCAATTTTGCGACGCCATCTGTGTTTTATCCAAGAATTTAAAAAACTGCTTAATTTGAAAGACCCTTTACATTTGAAAGAGAAGCTATCAAAAGGCCTGGGCTCATCTCATAACATCCCCCGGCCGAGATACACCCAACTATTAAAGGGGAATTCCTGGCCGCGAGGACATCATACTCGTATGTTTTTCCCTCACACTCTTGTACATATAGACTAAAAAAAATAAATTTATAAATGTTTTCATATTGTTTGATTAAAAGAAAAAAAGCAACATTATCAAAATATCATTAAAACCAACATTTCAACTTTTTTTGAAATACATCGTAAATGTTTCAAAATGTAGTTTTATTTTTAAAGCATTCCATATTTATTTTGAAAATATTTTTTGTGTCACCTTAACCTCTTTAGAACTGGCGTCTATTAAAATAGACACATAATTCATATGCACTTTGTAAACAACTTAATGGAGTGTAGGGCACTGTATTATTGAACGTTTTGGACGCCATCTTTCTAAACTAATACGACATTATGTTGACTAACAAAAATATTTTTTTAAACCTTAGAATCAACTTCAAAATGTATTATGATATAGAATATTATTTTTATTATTATAATACTCGTATTTTGGAAATTGAATGCCAAGAAATGTATTTTGAACCAGTTTTTTTAATGAAAACTCAAATTACATTTGCGAAATTTTTATTTGAAACGCTTTGGACCTTTTAAAACTTTTACTCTCGTGTAAATAGTATAGTAATCAAAAATATTTTAATGTAGAATTTTCACTTAAAGAAAGGGTATCTGCACTGTAACGTGCTTGACTCAAATAGCGTTTTAAAAACTCAAAGAAAATATTATCAATCATTATTTTTACAAGAAATTCAATACGAACTTATAAGTGTTATCCTATTTGTAAATTATTAATAAGTTATCCACCCCACCATAGCGGAAGTGGTTTCGGATCAACCGAGGCATACAGCCTGAGCAGGAAGCTTCAGTTCTTGACTCACTCTCTTCTGTTCCAGCACGCCCTCCCAGGAGATGGGCTTTTCAATAGTGATGTTTCCGACGTGTACATTTCTATACTTTGTCTGACAGCTAATTATGAAAAGAATATTTCTGGCATTTTCTGCGAGGAAAATACTGAATAGAGTCGAAATACTTAACGAATGAGTGTTTTAAAAAAAACGTGCAATAACGATTTGATTTAAAGTGAATATGGAATAAGAACTTTTGTATTTTATGGGCTTACGGAACAAGTTATTAAAAAACCTTTTTATTACGTATTTGACAGAAAAAAACGTGACAGAAAGAAAAAAGTAAGGCGTATCCATATTTTCTAAAACTTTTCTAACAGCTTTTTTATACTCGTAGTTATAACAGCTTTTTTATTCATTTTTTTAAATTTAATATTGTTATATTCTACTAGTTTCAAGTCTAACAATTAATTTTCAACTGTTAGTTTCTAAAAACCTAATATTATTTAAATTTCAAGTTATATTTATTTATTTCGACTGCTTGGGTGATCATTTCAGCTTGCTAGGCTATTATCAACAATTTAAAATATATTTATCTATTTCTGATTATTTGTGTAGTTGAAAAAAATACACATCTTATATTTCCTGCCAGTGCTCAAAATTTTATTAGTGCAGAAATTTACTAAAACTATTTTTGAAGTTTATTAAAACGTACAAGGTACATATGACTTATATTATAGCTTGAGATTTTACTAACTTTTAAAAACACATAACAAAAACTTGGTAGAATTTGTATTCTGTTAGACAAATCTAGCCCTGTTTCCTTTTACTTACCCTTGCAGAGAAATTTGGAGTAAAAAGTAACATTATTTTTAACAAATATCGTTTATAGTCGATTAACATTTTTTTTAGAAAAAAAAACACTCCTTAAAATTTCAGAAATGAAAATCTTGTGGTGTATACGTGTATAACTAGTAAAACACTCAGATACATAATAAAATGAACTAAAAACTCGAAGACATCGTAAGATTAGGGTGAAAGAGAAGATGTTATTGGTGATATCAATATCAATGAGTGGATGGGACCTGGATTCGTCGTTTTGTTTCTCATGGTCACTCCATAGAAAGTCAACCCACAGGAAGATTCCCAAAGAGATAGCTAGCATTCTCTTTTTCAGGAATAATGCAGAAAAAAGTGGTCAAGAATCTACTGAAAGAAGAAGGACAAATATTTCAAATAAGAAATATGTTTTACACAAATTACGTCAACATGTGCTTCCTAACAATATATTACAGATAACACTAGCTAACAAATGTTAACTTTTTGTCTGTAACAGATTCTTCTGATTACGACAATTGCAGTGAAAAGTTTGTAACACGTAACATTTTTGTGTAACAGAAGGGGGAGTGTTTTAATAAAATAAATACGTTTTTGCGCATTTCAAAAGTCGTAATTACAACAATGAAAATAAATAAATTCCTGAAATGCTAAATTTAGACACAAAATACAATGTTGTTACATAGGAAAATAAAAAAGCAGAATAAAAATCATTACTATAAGAAAAATTTACCTTATATACCATTTTTTTTTGTTAAAAAATAGCATTTTTTCATAAATTTGATGGAATCAACTTTTTTTTAGAAATTGTATATTAAATTGCATAAAAACTCAAATTAGATAATTAAGAAGCCCTTTAATTACAGTAAATAGCCATAAACAGATAACTGGAATTCAGGAAGTGTATTTTCAGTGACATTCGACATTCTAGCTTCTGGTAACTGCAAAAGTTCTTGTACAAGCTGTTCATAATTGTCAGCTTTATTATTACCTAGAAAACCACTAACAACTTTTCCAAAGGCTTTCCAGGCTTCTAGTTCTTCAACACTTATTTTTTTTCGAACTTTTTCATCTTTCAAAAATTTCAGTTTCAGTCAAAAACTAATTTCAGGGTTTTCTCTGAAAAGGTACGTGATGGAACATTTTCAATTGCATATTCGTTGTCAACACACAAAAATTGACCTAATTTGACCGTTTTCACCCTTGTTACAAAAACCTTGTTAACTAGTGTAATTTATTAACCACGACCGTGTCTTACTAAAAAGGAAAGACCGTAGCTGCAAATTGTGGGATGAGTAACTTGAAAAGGGGAGAAGGACATGCTGATGTCATCTTGTGAATAGTTAATCTACGAGTATATACGCGAGGGGTAGGCACTTTTGAGCAGCTTGATAAAAAGCGTATTTTCATTATACATATATGAAGTCTTATGAATTATTCACTGCTTTTTTCCATAAACAATTTATCATTTCTTGAATAATTTGGTTATTTTAATATAGATCAAGCAAGATTCTATATGTTTTTCTACAGTTCACATGTATACGTTAAAAATATGTTATATACTCAGGTCTGTAAATATGAAACCAGAATTTGCTCATAGATGGCTCAAGTTGTCAATGTAGTGACTGTCAAACCACGTCATTGGCGCTTTTTTCTTGTTTTTACATTTGTCAAAGACTTTCAACTCGCAACAATACAAGTTTAATACAACTACATATATTTTCATAGCGTTGAACATGGCTGTTTTTGTGCCTAAAAACTACGATTTGCGGACAGCATTGATTTTCTGTTACCATTTGAAGAAAACTGCTGCAGAATCGCATCGAATGCTTGTCGAAACTTACATTTAGCATGCTCTTGGTAAATCACAGTGTTATGAGTGGTTTAAAAAATTCAAAAGTGGCGATCTTGACGTGAGAAACGAAGAACGTGGAAGACCACCGAGAAAGTTTGAAGACGCCGAATTGCAAGCATTGTTGGATGAGGATGACGCTCGAGGATCAATTAAATGTGACACGAGAAGCCGTCTCCATACGTTTGAAAGCCATACTGTGCTGTACATTCATGTATATCACATATTTTTCTCATTTCACTCATTTCTACAGCATTTGTTCGGCTATTTCACAATTCTACTTTCAATTATCATGTTTTGCACTTACGTGTTTCTCTTATTGAAAAAAAAATCTCAAATCAATTTTAAACGAACTAGTTTCAAGTAATCAGTCTACGTATAGAAAATGTCACTTTACGGAGACCGATGTTTACTGACCTTTGTCGGACTAGTTGACTGATATAGAAGAGAGTAATATGAGGATTGATTTAATTACTGTTCTGGATATGAACTTTCGATCATGAAATTCCCTTGCAAAGGCTTAGGGATAAGTATGGGTTTTTAGGCAATATTTTCTTCTGCGTTGAATTATATTTGTTAAATAGAAGGCAATCCGTTGTCGTTAATCAAGAAAAATCTTTTCAAGATATTGTTGAGTAAAGTGAACCACAAGGGTCTATATCAGGGTCAATGCTTTTTCTTCTTTAAACTTCTCGTAATTATATCTATGATTTTATTGACATAGAGGGTATTGAGTTTCAGGTTAACGTATATGATTTTTATTTTAATTTTATTATCCAATAGAAAAAGCAATTTTGTAGCAGGATTCTTCTAATTGTATCCTTAATTTTTCAAATTGAACGTATAAAAATAAGTTTAACTACTGCAATTATGACTTTTTGACAGATGAACAATTATATTTATGTTTTTGTAAATTAAAAACGTATATTTATTGAAATGTTTTATTTTGCGTTGACATAAACTAAGAAGGGTGACTTTAAAATACCTACCATATTTTTTTTATGCACCGTTGACTTCATTTGTTGCCGCAAAACGACGTTCAACATATCTCTTCACGGATATGGGAACATTTTTCTACCACAGTTCTTCACCTACAATTCCAAGTAGCCATGCGGCCACAATTCCGGGGGCACAATTCCTGGAGCACAATTCCGAAGCCACAATTCATTGCCAACAATTCTTCGCTGCAACAAGCTTTCGCAGCCACAATTCTTCACTCACGATTCAGCTTTGAACAAATGTACAGTCTGTCGAAATCTCATTATAAATGAAAATCATCACATTTATCAAATTTTTTTTTCTATATATGCGGCGAAGAATTGTGGGCGAAAAATGTTCAGGGCACGATTTCTTCAAATCTGAACACTTCAGCCTCCTGAAATCGTGATATTTTATTACGATTTTGTTCTACTTGTCCCAGTCTTTAATCATTCATCCCCTAACCAACATTTTTTTAAAGAATTATCTGTTATATGTGTATGAGTATATATTATATTTCCCCAAAACTACACACAAGTGCCCGTGCGTTTGAACACATCCTAGATTTGGAACCGGTGATATTTTGCACAGAAGTCTAGTACTTTAAACATATTATGATCAAAAACCTTTTATAAAACTTGATTTAAAATGGAATTCATACTTAAATCACAGATCAAATATTTTTCTTAAAAAAACGTCAAAATGAAAAAAAAAACGTTAACAGAATTTTATCGGTTTCTTGAACATATTTACCAAGCGTATGATCTCAATTTTAAGCAATTCTCAGAGTGACATATGCGAACATTAAACGAGGTACTTGATAACTATATTCGGTCGGTGTGCTAAAATGCCAGAGGTAAAACGAAGTAGATTATAGAAAATTTCATTATTCCATCAAAATTTTTCATACACCATATAAAAAAAATTTAACATAAAAAGAAGACGTTTTTTGGAAATTATGATAATCAATGCGTAAAAAGGTTTATTTTGGAAATTATGATAATTAATGCGTAAGCAGGTTTATTTTGGAAGTTATGATAATCAATGCGTAAAAAGGTTTAATTTGGAAATTATGATAATCAATGCGTAAAAAGGTTTATTTTGGAAATTATGATAACAAATGCGTAAAAAGGTTATTATCCATGATATTTTAATTTTATTACAAAATAATAATTATTTTGCTTTAAATTTTAAAAAAAGATGAAAATATTTGGAGCCAAGTTTTTGGTACATTTGTCTTCCTCCCAAGATAAAATATTGGGTGTTAACATAAGTTGTGTCCGTTTTTTTTTTTTTCAAATTTAAAAATGAGCAACAAAAGTATAACAAAATGGTACAAATTATATGTCATTCGAAAAAAAAAATTTCTGTTTTTTTTTTAATGTTGATTCTGCTTTTACGTTACATTTATTATTTTATTTGATTACAAGCGTTCAAAATGGAATGTCAAGTAGACGAAAGTGAGCATTTTGAACACCTCCAGTGGACTTCGATGAGGGCCGCTTAAACCATATTATTCATGAAGATCCCCTTCAAACCACCGTAGAATTGGTTGAGCAGATGAATTGTAGTCACATGAATGTATACTGCTATCTTAAATTAATTGGAAAAGTCCAGAACTTCGGCCCTTGGGTTCCACATGTTTTGAGTGAAACAACAAAAATTAACGTTCGACAAGTTCTGCTGGTTTGCTCGCGCGTCATCGAGCTACGCATGGCCATTACAGGTGTTGAAAAATGGTTTAAAAATGGTGATGAAAAATGTTTGAAGGGGATCTTCATGAATAATATGGTTTAAGCGGTCTTAATCGAAGTCCACTGGTTTTCCTGAACGCTACATGTCTTTCAGGTCGAAATTACCGTCTTTGAAACGCAAAAATCATCGACGAGTTGTCCTTTCATTCATAGCATCTTCATTGTACACTTCGCAAATATCGCGAGCATCTTTGGCAACTTTATTCCCTCGATTGAACGCGAACAGAAGGAGGTTTCGAAAATGCTCACTTTCGTCTACTTGACATTCCATTTTGAAGGATGGTAATCAAATAAAATAATATATGTAACGTAAAAGCAAACAGAATATCTTGTAGAGCAGAAAATTTTCTTTCGAATGGCGTATAGCCTTTACCATTTTGTTATACTTTAGGTGCTCATTTTTAAATTTGAAAAAAAAAACGGACACAACTTATGTTAACACCTAATAAAATAACTAACATGAAGATAAAATAAAATATTTTGATTTCAGTATATTGGGCAGAGCCTTACAAAATACAACTGAATAGAATGGACTTCTACAAAACACAACAGGAAATATACGTGTTTAACTGCTTCGTAGTTTTTAACCTTCCAAATATTCTGATCGATAATTTGGCCATATTAGAGAGCTTGATTAAGACATCATATAATTTTCGGCTCTATAATTATCGAACTTTCAAGTTAAGAATCACTATATTAGGCACGAAACTCTCAGTTCAGTATTGGTAATATCGCATGTAAAGTGGTCAATTCAACTACAAAGACGCTCTACAAAACCGAAGTTAGCCGATTATTGATTTATTTATTTTTTCAAAACAGACATAGCCCAATTACTTTGAAAAATACAAGACACATGAAAAACGAAGAAAAGTTACATAGAAAAAAATTTAATAAAATAAAAAATAATGTATATGCATACATACGAGTATATACACACAAACATATGATACACATATATTCACAGTCACTTAAGTACGTTGATGAGTGCTTTCTAACGCGCTCAATCTAAGAAGAAAATTTACTTTTGCTTTTAGTAATTTGATTTGAAATATGTCAATATCCGAAGCAGAAGTCCCGTTCAGAAGAGTTAAGACCCTTCCAACAGGCATAGCGGCTGGAAGACCCGTTCTTGTGTATGTTATTGAGAACAGTTCTTGCCGACGCAGTCTAGTGTTATTGTTAGGAACATTTAACGCTAATCTTTGTAGTAATGCTGGACAGCTCACAACTCCTCGAACGAGTTTGACAACGTGTACCAGGAGACGCAGATCTCTTCTTACGGTCAATGAGTTATACCCGAGCATGCCCAGCAGAAACTGAGTAGGACAAAGCCATGGATAGACACCGAACTCTCTCATATAGAGATATCGTAGATATATTATGGATGACTGTCTCTTTCTTTAGCCCGATGTGTATTACTTATCGCCGGGTACTATATGTACACGTTTAGCATGCGTTAGTATTGTAACCAGACGATCTTGTATATCAAATTGAGTACATATTTATTTTAGGACACCAACGGGAATCGAAGAAAGACCCCTGAGGCCAAGTTTACAATTTCTTCTTTAAAGTTTAAACAACTTTAAAGTTTCACTGTCCTAACAACCAGTTTCAAAAAAGCTGACGAACCCATAACAGTGGTCTTATATAAAACAAAACAGGTTTAACTTCGAAAACAACGAATCGACTTCGGAATACCCCGAATAAATAAAAAATTTACAGCTTAGGAAATTCAACAAAATGTTTAAATTTGTAAATCAAATGCAACAAAGTATAACATTAACATCCATAAACAAGAAACATACATACAAACCATCATGCAATTTCCCTGTCGATGTAGGCAGAGATGACGGAGCGCACTTTCGTATATCGGCACAAATCTTTCATTTCTTCAAGATCCACACCTTTTCATACAATCCCTACGATTTATCTGATTTTATATGCATATTTCTTTCAAAAATACCGTTCAATTAATCCAACTATACTTTCTTTGGGTTTCCTCAACCGCATATTCTACGCACATTTGCCCTGTATTGTATAACACTATCGTTGTATACAGTACTATTTTGCGAGCTAATTGCCATGTGGCAATCTCGTCCAACCAACCAGAAAGATGTTAAAGATACCTTATGTTAAATCCAGTCTAAAATCTTTTTAAAAAAAATCTGGATTCCAGCGGGATTTGAACTCGCTAACTCCTAGTTGGGAAACAGGCGTCTTACCAACTAGGCCACGGAAGTTGGTCATCACTGTGTATCAGCCTTATCATATTTATCCATAATCCTTCATTTCGAATTCTGTCAT
Source organism: Odontocerum albicorne (assembly GCA_949825065.1). Classification (NCBI taxonomy): domain Eukaryota; kingdom Metazoa; phylum Arthropoda; class Insecta; order Trichoptera; family Odontoceridae; genus Odontocerum; species Odontocerum albicorne. The sequence continues at coordinate 44,616,120 of OX463844.1, read as the reverse complement.
GCATTGTCACCCCATGTATTATTCTCAGTGCACGCATTTCTACAGTATTTACTAAACTCTTTTCAGTTTTTTTCCGCGTCAATGTCTGTTTCCCATGTATCAAAGTTGCCGTAAAAAAATATGTTTTTTTTTTTAAATTACATGATGTTCAATCAATTTAAAACAAAAATATTAATTTATCAAAGGTTTCAGCTTGATGTATTAGAATGTTTAAAAATTGATTATTTGTGTGAGAGGAAGACCAAGGAAGGTTTGGTTGGATCAAGCGAATGATAATTTGAAAGTAAGGAAACGTAGAAAGTCAGAGAAATAAGATAATTGGTATGGATCTAAAAGACGCTAAGGATGTGTCGATGTAGCAAAGTCTGGCATTATATCCTCTCTGTCTACCCCCGAAAAAAAAATGGCGTGATGGTATTGAGGTACATGTGTTTTTACTACGATTAGGATATGAGGAAGAAATAAGTGTCTCTTCTCCCTGGCTCCATCCCAACTTACTGTCTGCGAAAACTGTTGGGGTCAGCTCTCCTCGTCCTTAGGTTGTATGCTCTTCTGTCTCGGACTACGTCTCCCAGGCCGTGCCTCTGCATCAGGTTATCTTTTTGCACCACCCACGAATTCTTCGGTCTTCCTCTGGTTGTTATTCGAGGAAGATCCATGGAGATTACCTAGTTCACAATGTGATCGGGTGCTCTGCGTCCAACGTGCCCATACCATCTCAATCGCCTCTCCTCCATCTTACTGTTGATGTCTGTAACATGTGGTAGAAATACGTGTAGTAGAGATTAATATTATTAGTGGGATAACAAAGTTATTTATTATTTAATATTCTAAGATTTTGACTTCTGTTAATTTTGTGTCTTACAGAATACTATTGAGAACAAAATAATAACATTATTTAATTACAAGGCAAATCAACGATTCCACACAGCAATATAAAATTGACTTAACTTCAAAAAAAAAATGTTTTACCCCCCTTAGCTCTCGTTTATTTGCAAACCATTAAGCTAAAGGCATTCCTGTGTGAAGTAAACCAATGGATATCGTATTTCTTTCAGATGTTTTACACGGAGACTCCAAAGCATAGTTCATTCCTAATACCAATACTTTTTGCTGAGACTTCTCATTTTTGTTTACTTGGATGTTATTCTCGCTAGATGCCGTTGCATGCCGTCAGCGGTGATCACGCAAGATACCGACTTGAACCGAGGCGTAAACCACTCAAAGATATTTCCATTTCGTAGATTTATCATTTTAAATTGAAACAAATTATTTAATGATAAACTGTTTCATTCCATAAATAATGTGGATCAACCAGAACTTAACATAATGCGCATTAATAAAAAGGTGATCAAAGTAAATAATAATAAAATAACATTTTATACAGCGCCATTTAGAAAGCATACTCTTCTTAAATTGGCTAAAACTTGAAACTCGAACCCACTATTATTGACAGATTAAAAATATTACAAAATAATTAAGCATTAGTTGCGTAGAAGAGTGGGAAGGTGGTGACTGCGGTCATTATATTAAGTATTGTACATCTCCATATGTTCAGAAAAACATATTTGTTAAGAAAGCGCAGAAAACTTCCAATCATTTTCGATTTTCCCTTCTTCTCCATCGTCTCTTTCTTTTTCGTTTGATTGATGATATATTACATTTTTTTAATGCGTATTATTAATGAATTTTGTATAGGAGATAAATTATTTGAATAATTTTTATGACTTTTTATCTACAGATTACCCTTACAGATTCTCATGGTTACACCATAAAAATCGATCATTAACTAGATTCTTGTTCTTAAGGGTCTAATGCAAGTATGTATTTTATCTCCAATCCCATTCAAAACGTACAGATTCCCTTAAAAGTGACTCGTAGTTACCCCATAGGTAACCGACCACTAGCAAGATTCACGTTCTAAAGGGTCTAATGTAAGGATATATTTTATCTCCAATCTTATTCAAAATCTACGAGAAGTATATTTTGCTAAGAGGAAATATGCGACGCAGCTTCCACCGGAGAAGGGAAACATCAAATCTTCCCAAAAAAATCTCTTTTCAAACTCAAATTCTAAGGCATGTCAATTACGCAGTGAGTACAGAGGGCAGGTATGCGAGTTTTTATTATGAAAATTGGCTTCTTAAGGTGCAGTGGCAGAGAATGGCCAGCGAGATGTACTGGCAATACGAGTACGCCACTCTGTGCAACTTTCAGTTGATGGTTCAGTTCAAAAAACGATGCGATTGTGAACCCCTTCTCTAGACCATTTTAAAGAGCACACGACTTTATACATCCATTTTTCATTATAAGTGGTGACTGTAGGCTTGAAATCAAATGAAGAACTGTTATTGCAAATAATTTTCATTTCCAATCTTACGGAGCACGAGTAGGGGTAGAACAATATTTCAGCTCTTTCAGCTACACCACGACTGAATTTTTAAGTCCCTTAAAATTTTACAAGATGGAGTTATAATCATACTCGTCCGCGATGGATTACCTAAAAATGACAGTATGATACTTGGAAAAAAGCATAATTTGGTCCTGACGATAATCGTATCTGAATTCACCCCAAATTTTTCAAACCCAAAAATAAATTTTCGACTGTATGAAACACGATCCGCATTCGAAAAAGCTAAGTTGTATGAGATTCGCTTTAACCCGCTCATATTACAAACACGGCAACACTTCTTTTGTATTCATTGAAAGATTAATGGCTACCCCAGGGTGGGAGGGTAGGAGTGGGAGATAGGGTGATGGCGCTCAGTGGAGGGGAGGAAACGTAAAAAGTGAATCAAAACAAAATAAGATTGATGAAATACCCCCGGGCTCATATACAAGTTAAAAATAAAAACTGTGCTGCTGAATCAATTTGAACTCCCTTTCATGGAATCCTTTTAACGATGTCTTTTTTTGCAATTAGTGGAAAACCTCACTGAAGGTTTTTTTTCACTTTTTAAAATATACTTTCATGTGATCCGATGTCCATTATCAAAGAGACGACATGGATTGGTTTCACTTTAAGAAAATAACTACTATATTGTATTACACTTCCTTTTTGTATTATTTTACACTTTATTGAAAACTTTTGTGTTATTTAAGACTTTTTTTATTTTATTTCACTTTGTTTTATATCATATAATAATTCTTTGAAAACTTTTGTATTGTTTTACACTTTCTTTTGAGTTTTCATTTCTTTTAAATTTTGTAACACTTTTTTAGGAACTTTTGTTTTTTTATTAAACTTTATTTTGTATTTTATTTAATTTTATTTTATATTGTATTACAATTTCTTGAGAATTTCTGTATTGTACAAATATAACACTTTCTTGAGAAAAATCTTTCAGCTCTTTCAGCTACACCACGACTGAAATTTTAAGTCCTTTAAAATTGTATTTTTAATTTGTTTCACTTTATTTTTTATTATACAATAATTCTTTGAAAACTTTAGTATTGTTTTACACTTTCTTATGAGTTTTAAGTTTTTTTTATCTCGTAATACTTTTTTAAGAACTTTGGTTTTTTATTACACTTTCTTTTGTATTTTATTTAACTTTATTTTATATTGTATCACAATTTCTTCAGAATTTCTGTAATGTAAAAATAATACACTTTCTTTTGTATTTATTTCATTTTACTTTACATTGTATTACGATTTCTTGAGAACTTCTGTAATTTATTATACTTTATTTTGTAGTTAGTTAAGTTATTTAACTTTTTTTGAAAAGATATGTATTGTATCACACTGGTAACGATGAGATTTAGTTTTACTTTAAGAAAAGGGAATTTTCTATTTTATCGCACATTTGCTGTTTAAAGAATCAGTTGGAGAATTAATTGTCATGCGGCAATTGGTAGGTGCTTTGCATATCTAATTGTAAATTTAAAAAGATAAATAAATAACAATAAAAAACCTCTTTCAATCAACCAGAATTTTCATCAATCCTTAACTGAAAACCAAACTGAAAGAAATTTTTTTGAACGTCTGGGTATCAATGAGAATCGAACCCGTAACCCTCCGGTGTGACAATTTTCAATTTTACTAGTGTAAAATGTATTTCGTAGCTGTTGCCATGTTCATTTGACTTTAATAATGGCCGACATTTAGAAAACGTTGCAGTCTTCTTGTTTATTTTTCTTTTGTTTCATACAGTTCAATCTGGCGAGCTTATTACTACATGAAAATTCTTCCAACCAGCCACAAAGTTTCGTATTACCAACTAGACCATGAAGGTCTCAATGGAATGACCAAAAACATTACAGATCATGACATCACCCTAGCGACGAAGACTGCAAAACGTTGGTAATAAAAAAAATTTGAAAATATAATTTAAATTAGTGGAAAAAACAATTGTAAATATGTTTCAAATATTTTACTTTAAAATTTTGCTATTTTAACATTAAAATATGTTAAATGCTTTAACGTTTTATGTTCAAAAAAAGTTTGACAATACGTGGAAGCTGAGAAAAGTTAATGACGTCACCATAAAATACCCACAAGGGTTGTTTTGATGCACCTGCCTTTGATCAGGGAATCTCCCAACAATGTGGCCTGAAAGCCTCTCAATGCACTCACAACCCCAGTTTACTACGGCGGGCTTTGCTTTCCAAGTTTTTTAATCAAATATTCAGATGATTCCTTCAACTTTTGTAGTCAATGTAAACAACATGAAAATCATATTTTTACTAAAATATCCAAGTTTGATAATAATGAGGAAAAAAACAATTAATATAGCACTGTTTAGAAAATACACTTTTCTCAAAAGATATCTAGCTCGGGAATAAGACCCATTATTATAGAAATATTGAAAACGTCAGATTATTAGATCACAAACTCAATAAAAAAAATACGTATAATCGATTAAAACTAACTGCAAATCGTCGTTCCTGAACCTATGGGTCGCGGAAAAACATCAGGGAGGTCACGAAATTAGAAATAACTTACTTGTACAAAAGTAAGGGACATTTTCTAAAAAAAATGAAAAAAATGCAATCCAAGTCATTGGTTTATTCCAATTATTACATTTTATATATTTGATATCATATGGTTAATGATAGTGTGTATTAAGTAGCGTAAACAATGTTATCATAGGAATTAATGGTTACTAAGCTAGTTGTTTATTCTACGAATTGACAAAACAAAAAACAAAAAAAAAACAATGTGATGATTGAGCTTTTGCGGCCACGTACACACGCATCAACAAGATATTATGTTAAGTTGTTGAAGGGGGTAATTTTTTCTTTTGGAGAGTCGCAAAGCTAAAAAGTTTGAGAAACAGTGCATATATTAAACTCAATATAACATTACTTAGGAAAAAATACAAGATGATGTTGAACACAGTGTTTAAAAAACTTAATATCTACTCAATGAATAACGTACACTATATTTCATTATCAACAAACACTAAATCTTATCAAATAAAATAAAAGCTTTTCCCCATTTTACTTTACAGGAAGTAGAACAAGCATAAATATAGTAATCCAAAAGCTTTATAAAATGTAATGACGACTTTAGCAGGCAATAAAGCAGATCTAGCACTAAGGAAAAAGAGGCTACCTCGTGCTTCAGCGACATTTTATGAAGACTTTGTTGTGTTTTTTTAACACGGATTTCATGTCAACAAGCAAAGTTTTAAAGGGAAGAGTTTTTTTATGAGTTTGGCCTCGTTATTCAAAAATGGAGGAAAGTCGGATATGATTTGTTACTAGTTGCAGCCCGTGGCATATTCACGGAAGTAAAACAAATTCTACATTTATGAAAATATATATTCATAAATATATAATTTGTTTGTATATATCATTTATACATCATCCCCTTTTACACCGGTTCAAAAATTGTTAGCTAGGTATTTAAAATTCGTTCAGTTATCACGAACCCACCGAGATTCAAATTTCGAATTACTTTCGCAGAGAATCTAAGTATTCCTCTCTCGCTCTCTTGTATTCAAAATTCCATTATCGTATTCTTTCTTTGACGACAACCATCGTACGGGTTTTGGCCTATTTATACTATAACTAGTTGCAGCCCGTGAAATATTCACGGAAGTAAAAAAAAATCTACATTTATGAAAATATATATTCAAAAATGTAGAAGTTGTTTATATATACCATTTATACATCGTCCTCTTTTACACCGGTTCAAAAAATGTTAGCTAGTTATTTAAAAAAAAATCAGTATCACGGACCCACCGAAATTCAAATTTCGAATTACTTTCGAAGAGAATCCAAGTATTCCTCTCTCGCTCTATTGTATTCAAAATTCAATTCTCGTATTCTTTCTTTGACGACAACCATCGTATGGGCTTTGGCCTATTTATACTATGATTTCTATTTTTTTTTATCACAAAGATCATTTAACCGATAATATAAATATATTTAATTTAATTTCAATATTGTTGTGTTATGTTTTTTTCTGAGATATGATCACGAGTAAATTTAATCTTGAAATGGATATCTTACGCATTTCCACCGCATTTACTCGGCTTATTTTATTAATTTTCTCCATCCAAACCCCCATTCTCATACATCAATGTTGAAAATAATGTGAACCATAACTTGGACACATCTTGACATTGTTAGGTTAGAGTATATGTATCTTTTTTAATACCCTGTTGGCTTTATTTCATATTATGAATAAAACAATCTACCTTTAATGTTAAATAAAGCAATCTACCTTTCTTGACTATATTGTTAAATTTGAATTCCTATAATTTTTTTTTTATATTTTAAAACAGTGAAGTTTAAAATAGTTTTGAAATTGAAAAATAGAAATATTTAAAATTAAATCGTCTGTTTATTTTTAATTGTTATTTATTACATTAACTCTCTCATAAACATGTGTTTAAATTGGATGATGATGTTGCAAATTTGAATGTTTTGCCTTTATATTAAAATAAATATTATACAAGTTGATTAATACGTTCCTACCTTATTTCCCTCTTTTTCTATCGCTTTTTTAATTTTACAAAACTTTAAGGTACCATTTTTCAGTGGTTTGGTTTTTAACTCACTGTAAACAGATTATATTTTATTATTTTAATCTGTTTCTATTTGCACTTGCCAATATTAGCGTGCCCTTGTTGGCATGGAATCCAGAGTCAACAAAATATTTGCTCGGATATTCCAAGGTTACCTGGCGCACAGAATATACAATTTACTTAAAGATCAATTAAGAGTGATAATTCTCTTTAACGAAAAATTCGTTGATTGTGAGAGTTTGGAAATAATGTAATTGATTTATAATTTGGGATAGATAATGATAACTGATTAAAAATCAGAGTCTTCTCTGGATTGCTAATTTTGTTTAGTCGTACTGTTTTATAGTTGTTTTTTTAGTGCTTCTGAAATGTGCATCGTTATTTTTTCACATAAGTCATAGTTATGAACACGCTGATAATAACGATAAAGGGAAGATAATACAAGCCTCTCATGTTAGAAACTATACCTTGTGCCACTGCGATATGCTAGTGATGTCTCCAATCTTTTACGATCCCTTTCGCCTATGCACCATGTCTCGCAACCATACATCAAAATACTCCACGTGAGGACATTTAGTTAACGATTTTTATTGAAAAAAATATGCGTAGGGTTTTTTTATTTTATTATTTTACGCTTTTTATATTATATTTATATTTACTTTCATTATTAATACATTTTTTGTACCGCAAAATTATAATCTTTTTAAATATGGTACATTTTCCTTTTTCTTTGTAAAAATGACAATATGTTAATTATTGTTGTTTATGTAGAGCAAATACTGAGATTAATTTGACATTCAAATCATCAACCCTAAAATATAAAATTTCTAAAACCCCTTTGGCATCACTCCCTTTAGTCAATCACTTTAACATAATGCGCCTTCAACTCTCAAAAGTCCTACTCGGTATGCAAACACCAACACAGCTGAAGCGCTAAGTCTCGCTGCATCGGATTGCCTTCTAGTTATCGTTTCCGGCGCGCTTTAGCACATCAAAGCCTTCCATTGCTCGCAGCCGCTTTCTCATCCCCTAACTCTTACTTTTCTCTCTCTTCTCAACACCCTCCGTGGCAATACTTCGCCTTTGTAAAAGGCGTCACTCGTTTTGTCTTCTGAGGGTGACAGCTATTCATCGCAGTGAAGTATAATGTTTTTGACTGGATTTACAAAGTGTTTTCAATTTCAAAAAGTGTAACACTATAGACCATGTTGTTTTAAATATTAAATCGAGGTCATTATTAACATTAACGAACAAAAACATGTAAAAAATCTAGCCCCTTTTTTGAATATTTCAAAAAAATATATAACTTCATTTTAAGTTATTTCGAAATTAATGGTCGTTTTTTTCAAAGAATAAACTTCTTTAATTTTTATAAACTTAGTAATTTATTTTATAAAATCAAAAATCTGAAAGCAGTACCGATTTATTTTTTCATGCTATATGTCCTCAGTGAGATACAGGCAAAAGCCTAGTTTACTGGGGAAACGACAAATGAAAGGCAACGAACCCAAATCCATTAAAATTGCATGTCCAAATTAAATTACTTGTTTTTTTTCGCAAAATATGTGTATAGTATTTCTTGTCATGTGTAAAATAAATAAATAAAAAAAAAATTGTCAATTATTTTCATGACTGGATCATTGATGGTAGATTATGTTACATGTTTACGGTAGCAGACAATAGAGATCGCCCCCATCATTCGCCACATGCAAGTCTTGCCCAGAGCGTGCAGTTCCGATATTCGGGCATGTAAATACATGTTTTGAGTTCTGTATAGCCTCAGAATTACACTCAGTGTTTCTTTTGTTCAAGCAACTCTCCCTTTGAATGTTCATCTTGCATCTAGTCATGCCTACAAGTCTATTCAGGAATATCCAAATAGCCAATATCAGTAAATTTCCTGATGCCAACTTATCCGAGAGCCCTTTCCAGTCCTCAGATGTGTTTTTCTTTCTACTTCAGAGAATGTGCATTGTCCGGGTTAATAAAGGGTTATATTCAAATAATATTATTGAATTAAATCTTCTCCCAACCAATAGTTAATTTATATATTATTCTTTTCTAGTATTCATCAATTTTCAATTTTTAGAGCGAAAAACTTATTAAGGGTTGTTATGATTCTAGCCCCAGAATAAAAATCTTCTTTGAACAAATTTCCAGAACGGATATTGTACTTAAAGCGACCAGGCTGTATTTTTACCACATTTTAACTATACACTTAACAGATATTTTTAATTGCTATAGAACTTTTAAAATCATGTAACATACAATGTCATATATGAATTATATTCTCGACTATAGAAATTTTTACAATAAGGGTGATTGAAAACGAAAACAAAATAACCAATTCAGGTAATGGGGGTTTGTTTCAAGCAATAATAAAAAATATATGCTTTAAATAAAATACCATTTAACCGGATGGAATCAAAATCCGTAAGTTGAATAATTCTATTATACAATTAAGGTAATATTTTCATACATTATGGAAGAGTTAAAAGGGATATCGAATTATGTGTAGCGATGGGAAACAATTTTAATGAGGCAATTATATATTTATACTAGAACCGGAGAGCATCAAAATCTGCTAAAAAGATAACCCACAACAATATTTTAGTGGCAATTTTGATGGATAGGAGAGAAACGTATAGAAATGCGTATACTTAGAAGAATGCGTGGAGTAATGATGTATGACAGAATACGGAATTAAATTATTGGAAATAAATGTGAACTTAAAACTAATGTGTTAATAAAAAAGAAGCAAATCAGCACTGTGAGATGATTTGGGCACGCAAAACGAATGCATGAAGGAAGGCTAAAAAAACACGTCAACAAGTGTGAATGTGTTTGTGATTGAAACTTAAAATGTAAATCTAAGGTAAAAAAGGCACGATAGAAGAAGAGCAAGGAAAGTATGGTTGAATCAAGTGAATGGTATTTTGAAAGAAGGAAAAGTAAGTTGTAAGACAAATTATAGGAGATGTGTGAGAAAGTGTATTTATGTGAAAAAGTTGAAATTTGTGTGTCGAGATAGGAAACTATAGCAAGCTCCTTACTCGTTGTCTACCTTAGCGGGAAAACGATGCAATGGTATGTTCATGTTTTATTATAAAACGTTTACAAAAAAGTACCTTTAAAATGGCAATAATTTTCACATCAACCCAACTTCGGTGACAGTCATCTATGAATTGATTATTACAATTATTGATAGAGTTTATGTTTATCATATATCAATAAACTATGCAAATCAATAACAGTGTGGACTAAGTCAATAATATACATAATGAATCCCTCAGGACAACGTCTTATGTCTGTTTATCAGTTGCGTATTTGTATAATTAAGTTAATGATTATCTATTACACGGTCCAACAAGGATTGAATTTATGGACTATCAATACATTGAAGATCGTTTCTCAAAATATGGGTCACACCTTACAGGGAGTCACAGATATATGTCAGGGGATTATCAAAATAAAAGTAACTTGCGTGTGCAAAAGGGAAAATAACATATTTTCTGAGAAAAGGGAAAACATTTTAAAAAATGACATTCTAAAGTCATTGTTTTACATAGTTTACTCCAATGGTTACTTTTGTTTATCTTTTATTTTATATAACTGGTAAGTGAATATTTTTGTATACATTGATCGAACTAGCGCCTCTTAACTATTTATTTTATTTTTTTGTATACCATCGGGAATCGTAACTGAAGCTCTCAGGTAAAAGGTAGAGCCATACTAAACTTGGCCATGGAGGTCGCTGTTTCGATTAACCAAATATACAGAACTGAGTGAGTTTGTTAATTTTTTTCGAGTTTTAAAAATACTTATCAACTAATATTTATTCAATATTCTACCTGCGTAACCACGAAATTATTTCGTATTATTTAGGGCAAATTCCAATGCATTTTTTTCCATAAAAATAAAAAAACATGCCGATAAATTACAACGTAAAATGGTTTAATAAGTTTTAACTGTATAAAAGACACCACCTATTTTTTATGTATGAAAGACACCGTTAAATAACCCTTAATAACACTCATTTATCACAATTAATAAACATCATTAATTTTAAAATAAAAAGCTTGATATTTTTCACAAACATCATATGTTGTAACAAAGGTATGGGCAACAACAGCAAAGTGAAAATATATAAAACATACGTAAAATTCATATTGACTTATGGAATCGCGACAATAGCAAATACTGCAAAAACAAAGGCTGTGTTGCATAGCTAAACAATAAAGACTCCCTGAGCGAAACTGAAATATATCTGAAAGATATAAAATGGTATAACCGATTCAGAGAGTTCTGTGAAACAGAGGATGTTATCAGATGAGAAAAATAAAACAAACATGCGCAGGTAGAATTGATGAATGTTTCCAGAATCTCACTGATTGTTTATTTTAGGTAACCGCCTGTAATAAGTATTTAACAATATTTCATAAATAAATAAATCATTAACTGAAATTACTAAAGTTGTTTATTAACTTACCTCTACCATTTAACGTTCGAGAACTTACATTTATATTTTGTTCACTTAAACTTTACTTATATATTCTAAAAAAAGATCAATTTATTTAGCGCCGTTTAGAGATCAAACTCTCTTTAACCCTTCCTGTCTTGTGATGTGTAACTAGTACACATTGCTTCTAAAAACTTTAATATCTATAAATATAATAAATACTGGGTTCAGATTTTAGGTATTCCTCCGTAATACATTTACGCATTGAATGAAAAAATTATATCAATAATAATTAACACTTATCGGCCAAATCAGAGATATTTTGTGAAAATCGGGAATAAAGTCACCAATACAATCAAATGTATGCCAGTGTGTGACGTAGGTGTATTCATTCTAAAAAACCGCTATGGGTGAGGAAGCGACGCTTTTCACGTCTCACTCTCACTCTACTTCGGCATATGGGAACGCAAGAATTGAATCTTAGTTCGCTCGCTTCTCTCGCTTCAGTAGCTCGCGGGCATTCGTTTGAGGTGGTTTCTTCGCCCGTTTTGTGAACGTCGGCCGATGTTTTAATCATGTTTTCAGCAATTAAATTTCAATTATTACCACTTTGACTTCAAATTTAATTATTTTAAGCGATTGGCTATGAATATTCTTATTTTTTTCGATTTTAAATCGCTCATTTTTACACGTGAGTTGAATACACAGCACCGGAACTCGCGGATTTTTTTAGCATATGAAGGGAAAGGTTAAGGGCTAAAATACCCTTAGCATATTTAAGACGAGTATGTAGGCAACAAAAAGTTCGGATGCTCTCTACTTCTTTCATACTTTTAGACATCCCGTTAAAAAAACTACCTTCGTACTATAAATTATTTTTACTTTTTGTTATTTTGGTTTTTGAAAATCAAAAACTATCGCGATTTATTGCAATGTAATTATGGACTTCCTTATTATAAATCAAAACTTTTTTAATACACTTTGACAACAAATTACAAATCACTTATAAATAAAGACTAAGATTTAAAATATTAGAGATATTTATACTATGCATATCCTCAATGCTAGTGTATTTATTTAATATTTCCAAAGTCCTCATTGCTTTACTCCGCACAATTGGAAGTGTCCGCATTTGAGCGTCATTGCTCGTAAAAAAAACACGCGTTCAATAATCTAAATGTGGTACTACAATTGCAACATGAACCATTTTTTTATTCTTGTTTTTGATTCCCAGATGATGAGGCGAAAACATTGAAACAGGTAAAATCATATAATTATCATAAGTGGAAAAAAAATTTAACCAATTACAATGTTTTTAAACTTCCGCGGTGTGTTGAATATAATATAAGTAAATAATATACCTGAACTGTAAATGATATACCTGAACTGTAAATGATACACCTGAACTGTAAATAATATTGTATATAAACCAATTAATTTAAATTTCAACATAATTTATTTTTAAATCAACTGAGATACAATTTTTATTCTTTACTTACAGCCCATGGCAACCTTATTGCTGAACCACATAAATGATGACATTAAATTAAAATATTACCGTTACAGGCAAAATACTACACGTCTAATAAGTAAATCTAGAGTCTTATAATACAAAAAAAATTATCAATTTTTAATATTAAATAGTTTGTCAAGAAGGAAAAAAATGTTCGAAAAAAAAAGGGAAAAAGATTTTTTTCGTCCAATATCAAACTTAAGCGCATTTATGAAAAAGCAATATTATTAAATTTCTGTAGAGCAGCCACCCTTGAAATTCATCTCTGATATTTTCTTTCTCGATCACGGACCTCTTCGGGAAAACCAATTAAGGAACAATATTGGGAGAATCCAATAAACGTATCCTCCAGAAAAACGGTGTCATTTTAGAGTAAAACTAAAAATGAAGCTTTTTTTATATTATTTATGTCAAAACAAACGTGTTTATAATTATTTGTGGAAGCAATTTACTGTATTCTTATACTTTTGCTATGTAAAAAATAATCAAGTTGATTTACCGCCATGTGGCAATCTCTTTCAACCTACCATAAAGTTTTCCGTAGGAACCAAGATTTCTTTAAAAATAGTCCAGTCTAATTTTCACTTAAGGCCTCTTTTATATCTTTCTGGTTGGTTGAAAGAGGTTTCTATATGGCAATAAGCGAGGATTCAAGTTGTTAAACAGACCTTAAATGAAAACGAGACTTAAGTCGTTTTAAAAAATCTAAATAGCAACAGGAATCGAACCCGTAACCTACAGATTGAGAAATTACCTATTAGGTCATCTGTATATTACTTAATATTATACTTTCAGCTAAAACAATATTAAAGTGCCGACATCTATTTGCCTACCCAATAAGGAAATTCAGAATGTAATATATTACACGTTTATTGTGTATAGTGCATTTTTGTGGATTATTTGCTATATGGCAATCTCTTCCAACCATCCAGTAAGATTTAAAAGAGGTTTCAATTTTTTTTAAACTCATTGGAAAACTAAAAATCCGTTTACCAGCGGGAATCAAGCCCGCAACTCTCAGTTTGAATGACAGCCGTCTTACCAACTAAGTCAACTTACTCGTATGTAAGAGAACATGACATTATAATTTATTGTAAACTATTGAGAAACGTATAAAAATATACTTTATAGAAAACCTTTTTATATTTTCCTGAAAATTTTGATATAAAATGGCTATGAAATTTTTTTTCTTTATCAAAACGCCAATCTTTTCTGTGAAGCGCTTTATTTCTTGTTTGTTATAAACTTTTTAATGAAAGTGGTAAACCTTTTATTTTAGACTTAACGTGTCTAGTATTTAAGTATTTATTTATTTATTTTATCGCATATGATAGACATTATATAAAAAGTATACTTAATATGTATTTTAAAAAACACAGACAAAAATAATGCTATTTCAAGACGACACTCAATTAAAATGAAACTAAATTTATTACCTGTTAATTTTTATGACCCCAATGAACTAAGATTTCGCTTTTTCGAAACTTTGATTTTTTCAGTGTATCACTTTTTACGATTACAAAATAAGATGATCCGAAGTAAAATTATCTTTCTTGAGTTCAATACAATACATTTCATCACGAGATACACATTTCGCCTCTTCCATATCCATAAACCTCCTCATACAGCACCTACGATTTCTCTGATTGTTTACATTTCCTTGTTTCAAAATATCATATACTTGATCCAACCATACTTTTTTTGGTATTTCTCTACCACGCTTTCCACTCACATTTGCACTGTTTACTTGTTTCATTAGTAGTTAATTCGTTTGACGTGCCCAAATTAACTCAGAGTGATGTGATACTGTACCCGACTTAATTAGTTAAACTTTGCGCAAACACCTCATATATTTCAATTTTTTTAATAAAGTAATGTATAACACAAAAATATGCCAAAGGCTTCACCTGTATAAAAAATATATGTTAAGAACTAATCTAATTTAAATACTACATATAACTACGAACTTACTTAATTTTAATTACCTACATGTCATTTTATTTTTAATAATCTTAATATTTTATTTCTTAGAAAAAGTTAATACCTACATACTACTTGTAACTAGATAACAATTCTTACAACTTTTTAACACTAATAATTTAGCACGTACATGTCCACTCGTTTAGGCTACTTACATTCCATCACATTCACTCAGACCCTGGTCCTCCCAGCTTATTCTGTAGGACTAGTCAAGCAACAGATAATGGTTCGGGAGCCTGTGCTTATAACGGAAAGGTAGATCGGACTTACTCTTGTAAGCCCCCAGGACAGTGGTCAGAGGATTGCTGTGTTTCTATTGGCTTTTATAGAACTTCTAGGTCCAAGCGACGATATTGTGTTGAAGTATCTCTTCCCGTTATTTGGCGTAAATTCGGGAGAGGTCTGTTATGAGATGGGTGTTTAAAGAAATCTTGAATGTCGTGTTTTGAACTCGTTGAAGCTTCAGGATATATGTGTTGCTCACACTACCCCAAACGGGTGCAGTCAAAAGTTTGTCACCCAAACCAATATCGCAAGTTCTTAAGCCAAGAGATATATTCTTCTGCCTTTTTCATTGAATATTTTTCCCTGAATGATCAGTTGTATCATAAAATATCTTATGCCTCTCATTATATGACCGAAATACTGTGTATTCTGAACCATCACATTTTTAATAGTTCTCAACCCTTATTCACATAATCAAATAGTTCCATATTTGTAGTACGATTTTCGTGGGACGTTGAGAGTACGTGTATAAATCCAAGCATCAAAAGTCTTGATTTTACTTAATATTTTCTGATTTCACCCCTATTTCATAGAAGAAAGTTGAAAATACTCGTATATATTATAGTGGCGAACCATATGCATTCTCTACCAATTACAAACGCGGGCTTCGCCTTGTAAAGACAAGCTTCATTTTAATTTTTAAAACTACTCACTTTCTTTATCCACGCTTGTATTTCCTGAGAGGAATCCCATTTTTCATTAATTTTTTCATTCATTCTCTACAAATTATTAGAATTGCGCATAATGTAAGGTTTGTTTACACTATTCATTGTAAGTGTTTTGAATACTCATTTTAAACTATTTATTGTAAGCGTTTTGAATACTCATTTTATACTATTCATTGTAAGTGTTTTGAATACTTATTTCAAGTACATATACATATCATCACACTTCATCCCTATTGAGATAGGAAGAGAGGACAGAGGGCCAGACTTCCCTATCTTAAAAAACACTATTCGCCTCTTCTACTTCTCTTATAACTCCAGCGATATCTCTGACTCTCTACATTTATTTCTTTCGAAACATAATTCACATGATTTAAATATACTTTTTTCGGTCTTCCTTTACCACGCCTTTCATTCATATTTGCACTATTTATTGGTTTTGTAAGTCTTTCTTAATCAATTCGTTCTACATGCCCAAACAATTTCTTAGTGCAATTCTTCATCACACTCAACATATCAGACTTAAATTTATATTCATCCCTAAATTCATATCATACTCTATCATAAATTGTTACACCTTCTCATACATACCTTGAAGTCTTCTTATTAACTTTCTTTATTACATAAATATTACTAATATTCCTACAATATTTGTTCACTGTCCATATCAGAGATGCCCAATAAGTCGATCGGGAAGCAATTTTTGGTCAATCGCAGCCGTCTTCGTAATTTATAGTATGTGTGGTGAATACGTAACAATATGGCATGAAAGTTATACTTTTTTTAATATGTAGATATGTCTACTCCAAATAAATATGTAAGTTTATTTTCCTTAATATTTTGCTAGCAAAGATAGTTCTGTTTATACTTATCAATAAACTCTTAGTTATGATTTATCATTTTTTAACATGTGTGTTAATGTGTTAAATATTGCAAATTTGATAAGTAGAGTGCGATCGGTAACAGGAGTCTTGTGTGACCCAAAAATGCCTATAAAACTAAAACGGAAGGTTTACCAGACTATCGTTAGACCCGCGATTATGCATGACTCAGAATGCTGGACTATGTACAGCTCCTACTTTAGATAACTTGAAACAGCAGAAATGCGAATGTTTACGTGGTCAGGAGGAGTATCACTAAAAATGGGATTAAGAGCACACGCATTCGTGGTAGCCTGGGGTCACTGACATAAACAGTAAGCTGGAAGAGCGACAGCTGAAATGGTACGGGTACATAAGACGGAGACCACCAGACCGGTAAATCAGGTAATGTCTGTGGAACTTCCTCGACAACAGAGGATGATCAAAGAACTCCTGGATGACTCAATGTTCCAAAATTCTGCAGAGAAACGGCCTAGATGAAAGCAACACCCAGAACCGAAGAACATACAGCCTGAAAACGAGAAGAGCCGACCCCAACTGCCTACCTAGGCAATGAGTTGATACAGTGCCACCAAGAAGAAGAAGAGGATAAGTAGAGTGCGACTATTTTTTTTTACGAAAAAAGTCGAAAAGTCGAGAACGACAACAAACAAGTTGTCGACTTCAAATCTATATTTTCAGCAATAATAACCGTATTTATAGGGTTTATAGTTAATTTTTTGATAACAACTCTGAACCTCTTTAAATACAGCTTCAAAAAAGACATTAAAATATGTGGTCTCAAAATGCATTCTAGTGTAACACCACGTCCAATTTCAATTTTCACATTGACCTTTCCATCAATTATTATGTTAACTTTTTGATTCCAATAGAGATTGCCTATTATTTTTACTATCTATCCTAGCTTAAATTAGGAATATACGTGTACACCTGTGTATATTTCAAATTTAAAATAAAATATTAATGAAACAAACAAGTAACAAACAGTAACAAACACGCGGTATATTTTAATAAATCATAGTAGTATGAACTACTAGTATGAACAGTTGGCATTAATCCTACTATATAACTAGTTTACATTACTTTTGACAGTACATTAACACGTTTAGTTTTATTTAGTTTTCAAAGGATCTAAATGTTAAAAAAACACTATTCAGTCACAACATACTCCCATCCGCTCGAAGTCAGATCCCTTGAGGCTTTATCCTATTTATTTACATGCAAACTAAATTTCAGCAATGGATAGGGTTCTAAGTTGAATAATAAATAGCCGATTAGAACATTCATGAGCGAGTTTAAATTTGATTTCGTATTTTGCGTGAGACGTCAAAGTCTTATTTGCATATTAATGGCAAATGGCGAATTTCTAATTAAGAATCGCTTAGTTTATCTACAGTCCTTATAAATTGGAGTATTACTTTTAACCGGGCAGGAATCGGAGAATTGTTGTTATTTCTTTTTTGTTATAAGAATAGATAAGTCGATATCGTGCGGATTTTATTAAATTGAAAGTCTTTTCCAATGCTGATCTGAGCAGTTGTCCTCTGCTGTATCTCGAAGTCGGTACACCCCCTGCCTCCATCCCTCCCGTTACTGGAGTATGTTGAATACAGAAAAGAGTATCCTAACATCTCCTCTATTTGACCCATCCATTTCATACGACACCTTTCTCTCGATCACCTTCCCTCAACTGTCACCGTACTCATCAACTTCTTCGAAATTTTATCGTTCTTTCTAGCAACATGCTCAAAGTATGCTAGTTATTTTTCTGCATGTTGTTGAAATGCGTTCTTTTATCTCCAATTCTTGGATGATAAAGACGTCGATATATCTTAAAGTACGTGAGATACAGAGCATTTGCCTCCAGCATCACATCTCGAAGTGATCTATCATTGGTTATTTTCTTCTTTCTCACCATCCATGTTTTCACTACATACAATCTCATAAATACTAATCTACATGAAAATTAAATAACAATGGTAACATAACACTTCCTTGTAATTTCCGTAATTTAAAACCAATCACTAAGTGTTCTGTTTCAATTGCATGTGTTTTTTCGGTTTTTAAATGCCGAGAAAATTAAACCATCCATTAAAAAAATTCTACAATGAATACCATCTCACGTAAAAATTTTTTTTTGGGGAAAACGTCGAGGTTTTCTATACATTCTGCAAGTGTTTTCCCGACTTCGCATTGAATAATATAACTCTTTCATGGTGTACAATACGACCTGGTGGGTTTATTGCCGTGTGGAAATCCCTTTCATCTAACCAGATAGATATTGAGGCCTTAACCTTTTTACAGCGATGGCTCGAGTATCTTTCGTGTGTCCCACAGGCGGCGGTGTTTTACCTCAATAAATTTATATTGTATCTACATAAAAATATGACTCACCATTATCCCGAATCTGATTACTGTGGAACTGTGCGCCGATGCATTTTTTAGCTGACACTATACACACGTAATATTATCCAAATCAAAGCTATAAATAAAGTGCGACAATATAAGAAGCAATAATCGAAGAAAACAATAATCCATAAACAATGAAAAAGGCAATTAATTCAATACGCAATACGCGTACTTACAAAAAAAATATCGACGCAAAATACGTCATATTGATCGGGAGAAATCGTCATTAGAAACATGACCTTCAACACACCCGAACGTGTGGCGCTAATATTTAAAATGCTTTAAATTTCGACGGCCTCGAATCGGTCTGTTTAAATCCTTCTTATGGATCAAGTACTTGAAGTTTTGATGATTTTAAAAGATATGTCACTAGAAGACACGTTTTGTCTTATATTCAGGTTAAAATTTTTAAAGAAGATTAAATTTTGACTGAGATATCGACACGCAAAGTTAGTGGCCACTTAAATGGCCGCTCGCCAGGACGGCACGTATTATGTATGGGCCAGTTAAGTGGTCCCCCGCCGTGAAAGAGTTAAGTGGCAACAAACTTAATTCTTTTGAAAAATCAGGGTTTGAACGGTAATCAAACCCACAACCCAACTATGTCACGGAGGTTAACGTTCGTGATCAAATCAGTCCACTGTGTCTTTATTATGATTACGGGATATGTATTATATTTGCATGCCAATAACAGCGAATCTTTTATTGTATTGACTGAATTGATTGTATGGACTGATGTATTTTCCTCTTCACTCTCTTGTAATATATATAAGCAGTTTTAGGATATACGAGTATATATGTATACACTAAATTGCTATCAATAAATCCATTTTTATTTATTTAAATAAATCGGCCTCTTAACACCTCCGTAAACCAGTTCAATAGGACTAAATAAAAAGTAACAGTTTTAGTAACATTGAATATAAAAATTAAATCAATAAAATCTCTTTTGAAGTTTTAAAAGTCAACACACTTTTAGTCAAGAGGATCTGAAGGTAAAAACATATATTTATCCTTTCAATAGGACCAATTAAATTTCTTCAGTCCGAACGAATATCCCCAGGATTTTCTTTTTGAAGATTTGAATATTTGAAAATAGTAATTCCTAATTGGAGTGCCCCAGGAGTACTTTCTGTAATTGCGGGGCCGGGAACCTCGGCCCAGTTGGCAGTAATTGAGAGATTGATCGGACAAATCCACTTTTATTCATATTACTCAAACAGATGTAATAAAGCATTTCTGCAAATTTTATATTAAATGGATTCATTGGTTTAAAATAAAACTGACATTTCAACTTTTTTATTAAAAAAATATTTTTATATATTCTTTAATATAAATTAGAAAAAAATATTATGTTTCTAAGTTAGAAGAAGACACTTAGATTAAAAATGAGTATTTATTGTATACTATACATACAAACATACCAAATCGTCATTTTGCTATTGGAGTAGGCCGAGAGGACTGAACTTCAGACTTTCCTATCTCAATACATTTT
Organism: Odontocerum albicorne; assembly: GCA_949825065.1. Lineage (NCBI taxonomy): Eukaryota > Metazoa > Arthropoda > Insecta > Trichoptera > Odontoceridae > Odontocerum > Odontocerum albicorne. The sequence goes on along the minus strand of OX463844.1, from coordinate 44,595,456 downwards.
CTTAGCCTCCTCCACAGCCATACATATACCTCATACAACGTTTACGATTTATTTGACTTTCTTCGATCCTTACCTTAATCTTTGTTTTACATGCCTTCCACTCGTTTTTGCACTAAATATTTCTTAAGTTTGCATTTCTTTATTGATTTATTCCACAAGCCCAAAATATCTCATCGTGTTCTTCTTTATCTTACTCAACATATATGCTACGACCTCCGTGGCCTGGTGGTAAGACGCTTGTCTACCGATCTGAAGGTTGCGGGTTCGATCCCCGCTGGTACCCAATTTTTTTTAAGAAGATTCCAGTCTGGTTTTCACTTAGGGCCCGTTAAAATATCTTCTGGTTGGTTGGAAGAGATTGCAACATGGCAATAAGCTAGCCAGATTAATTAAAAAAATAATAAATAATATGCTATAAGTTTTCATTTATTTAGTTTACAATCATTTCATACCTTATTCTGTCCTATGTTATAACCACATGTATTGTTCTCAATGTACGCATTTCTATAGCATTTATCTGGCTCATAATAGTCTTTCCCACTTTTTACATTTACCTTGTATATAGCTTACATATAAAGGTTAAACTCAATTTCATATAAAAGCTTACAAAAATTATAAAATAGGAAATAAATGTTTAACCAAAACACCAAACTTTTAGTATTAAGAAAGCTCAATACGCTTTCTTCAAAAATATTTTCTAAAATATTAAAAAGAATACTTAGCAAGTAAGTTCTACTTACTATTTGGACATACTTTTGATGTGGTTGTTGAGATTATGATGCAGTTAGAATTGTGTGTGTAACAGCTCAGGATTTTTTTTTATGCGAGTGTTAGTGTTAAATTCAATTAATTTCAAAGAATAACTTTAGACAGCGCTATTTACGAGTATGTTAGAGAGAAAGCTCTCCACAAGGGCGCTCCAACTCGGGACTCAAACCCAATAATATTAAGTAAATCGCGTCTGCCAGCTATAGCAGCGCCCGAACGAATCATGTATAACACTTTTCTGGATAGAGTACATCAGTGTAGGAATATTGCCATGTACCATGTGGCGATTCCTCTAACCCATAGGTTCTCAACGTGGACGATAACGCCCCCTTTTGGGCGTTTGAGACTTTCAGGAGGGCAGTAGAAGACCCAGAGAAATTTAGGGGGTGTTGAGATGGCACGAAGGGGCGTTGGCAGATTAAAAAAATATAGTCTAAAAAAGACAAAAAAAAAACACTTTTATTATAAAGTTAACTTAAATATTGGTTAATTTTTGTTATTGTATGTATTTTAATCATTTTTATCACGTGTGCGAAAATTCACGAATATAGGGGCGTCATCAAATCACTATTTGAAAAAGTAGACTTTGACCCAAAAAAGTTGGAAAACTATGGGTTACATAATTGATATCGAGAACGGGAGTCAGTGTGTTTTTTTTTCTGAAAAGGGGGCGGTGAGTAATTTTGTTTTCGAAAAGGGGGCGGTAGGCCAAAAAAGGTTGGGAACCTATGCTCTAACTATTAACCCTTCTTTCCCTGTGACGTGTAACTAGAACACATTGCTTCTAAAAAAAATTAATATCTCTACAAATATAATAAATACTGTGTTCAGATTTTAGATATTCCTCCGTAATACATTTAAGCGTTGAATGAAAAAAATACTATTAATGATAATTAATTAGCACGTATCGGCCACATCAGAGATATTTTGTGAAAATCGGGAATAAATTCACCAATACAATTAAACGTGTGCCTGTGTGGGACGTAGGTATATTCATTCTAAAAAAACACTGTGGGTAAAGAAGCGACGCTATTCATGTCTCACTCTTCTTCAGTATATAGGAACGCAAGAAATAGAATCTCAGTTAGCCCGCTTCTCTCGCTTCAGTAGCTCTCAGACATCCATTTGAGGTGGTCTCTTCGCCCGTTTTGTGAACATCGGCCGATGTTTTTTTCATATTTTCAGCAATTAAATTTCAATTGTTATCACTTTTGACTTCAAATTTAATTAATTTAAGCGATTGGCTATATACGAGTATATTCTTATTTTTATGATTTTAAATCGCTCATTTTTACATGTATATTGATGTAGATACCTATTTCGCATTAAAAATAAATATGTACGTATATTGAATTTTCTTTTTAATTTTTGTCCATATATAATACTATATTACTGCCATTTTTGTCCATATAATATAAAATACTATATTTCTGCCATTTTTGTCCATATAACATATAATACTATATTACGGCCATTTTTGTCCACATTATATATAATACTATATTACTACCATTTTTGTCCATATAACATATAAAACTATATTACTGCCATTTTTGTTCATATATAATATTATATTACTGCCATTTTTGTCCATATATATTACTATATTACTGCCATTTTTGTCAATATATAATACTATATTATTGCCATTTTTGTCCATATATAATACTATATTACTGCCATTTTGGGTCAAATTTAAATAAGATTTTGACACACAAATTTTCACCTTTGTATCGAAAATTTAGAGTGTGTCCTTTTATTATTAAACGACTATACTCATATTTTAATGTTCTTTCTTTCGTGGTTTATTAAAAAAAGTGGACCGCGCAAAACGCTCTGGCGGGCCGCAAGTTAGCCATGAATACACAGCACCGGAACGCACGGATTTTTTTAGCACAGGAAGGGAAAGGTTAAAAAAGATGTTTGTGAGGACTTAGTCACCAAAGTCTATGGAGCACTAAAACTTATACGAGTATCATCCAGACAGTGATTGTCCAGAACAGTATTTAAGTATCAATTTTGATATATAGGAATGATATGTAGATGTGAACAACAACCTGAATGGAGCAGAAAAAATGCTTTTCAAAATGTGTGAACTGAAAATAATTTATGCGGTGACAATGTCTGACAGGAAACGGAATAAAGCGATCAGGGATGAATGTGAAGTTTAGGCATTAACCTTTCCTTCCCTGTGTTGGGTATCTTCTACACGTTGCTTCTAATAACCATCAATATCTCTATAAATATTATAAATACAAGGTTAAGATTTTAGGTATTCCTCCATAATATATTTACACATTGATTTAAAAAATAATATTAATATTAATCAGAATTCATCGACTACATCGTAGGTGTTTTGTAAAGATCGAAAACAAATTCGCATTTAAACGCTGCGAGTGCCTCGTCTTGACGATAGGTGAAGAGTATGCAGGAAGCGCGACAATATATTCGCATCTTACTCTTGCATACTCCACTGAATTGCGAGGAGCTCAATTGTCTCAATCGTCGCAAGCGTAAGCCACGCCGGGATACCGCTCCGCTCCGCAGTGTCTTCTGGACTTGCAAATAGATTAGACGTACGCCCGTTCCGTGAGCGTTGCCAGATGGTTTTTTAATGTGTTCAGCAAATAAATCTCAATTATTATAATTTTTAACTTCAATAATAATGAATTAAGGGGATTATCTATGAATGTTCTTATTTTTCCGATTTAAAATCGCTAATTTTTGATCGCGTACTCACTACCCAACACCGGAGCGCGCGTCTCAATTTTAGCACCGTAAGGGAAGGGTTAAGTAAGATGAAGAAAAACACTCTAAGATAATTTAAACATGTAAAACGAATTAATATAGAAAAAATCACAAACCAAACATACAGGGCAAATGTGAGTGTGTTGTAGAGGAAGATTAATGATTGTATGGTTGAATCAAGATTATAATAATTTTAACGAAGAAGTAAAAAGTTAGGGAAATTGTGAGGGTCGTAGAAGAAGGTGTCTAAATGTAGAAGAGGTGAAATATGTGTTTTGCGATAGGAAAGTCTAACGTTCTGTCATTTCTATTTACTACACAGGGAACGGGCGTGATGGTATGTTTTTATTTATTTATTTATTTATTACACATGACAAGAAATATACACAATTTGAGAAAAACAACAGATAATTTGATTTGGACATACAGTTTTAAAGGATCTGGGTTTGCTGCCTTTCATTTGTCGTATCCCCAGTAAACTAGGCTTTTGCCTGTATCTCACTGAGGATATTTAGCATGAGAAAAATAAATCGATACTTCTTTCCGATTTTTGATTATACAAAAACAAAACCCCGTTGCACGCTCTCATCAACCTGACAAACAGTGACACTCAACTACAACTGGAAACATCTTGCGAAATTCAACTCCTCACACATCATCACTTCAGAAAGACCAAAAATATTCATCCCACACTATACCGCACACAATCATAAGAATAAAAATTAAAATCAAAACAAAATTATAACAAAAAAAAAATACACAGAAACACAAATACAAAAACAACCAAAATTAAAACCACAAGAAGAAATAATTTGATGAAATTAAAATTAAAACAACAAGGAGAAATAATTAAAAATGTGAACAAAAATGTATGTATGTTTATTATTTTCTTTGTAGCATTATTTGTCTTTCTTTTTGATATTTTTGTTTTTAAATTAAATTGAACAGAGTATTATTTGTGTTATCTCGTGTTTCAACTATATAATACAATATAATCTATATTCCGTTCAAAATTATAACGTTTTATGAAAGTATCCATTATTTTTCATTTTATGACTCGAAATCTTTAATATTGATACTTACCATATTGTTGAAATATAATATTTATTTGAAAATTTATACCTTCAGTCACTAGTGAATTGCTATTCGTGGATAAAAAAGGAATATCGTAACTTATAAATTTAATGGTATCAGACTTTCGTCTTTAATAGTCTGGAATCTAAAATAATATTTGTGAAAGACCGTTTTATTTGCATACCGATTTTGGCGCAGTGCTTTTAACAAATTGAATCTTTGTTTGTTGAAAGAGAAAATAATATGACAAATACACTGTCTGAGATAGTATTTCCAAAGCATGGTACGCACATTTTTGGAAGAAGGGAAAAATACTACGTGTTAAAATCAATTTTTATATTTATATTTTACTGACTGCTAGAAAACGATGACTGACGATAGAAAAGTCTGATGCTCTATCGGTGTTGCCTACTCCAGCAGAGACTCTTTACTTTAACCATTTATTAAAAAATAATTAAGGCGTATGGATGTCGAAGAGGCAGACTAAGGGTGTCGCAACATGAAAGTTTGGCGCTTTGTTCTTTCTGCTTTTATAAACGGAAATGGTTTGATGATTTTTATGTTCAAGTAAACTATTTACTGATTAACGCACAATTGGCGAATAGATTATATTCATCATCAAATAAGGATAAGCAGAGAGAACGCATTTCCACTTTATTTTATCTTGGCACATTTTTGTTTCTACGACTTCCATACACCTCGTCATATACACTCTTCCATTGTAAAAGTTTTTCACTTTTTCCTGTTTCGATATTGGTTAATTTGGTCATGCCGTCTTTCTATCGATATTTCAAAACTTTTTGTACGATATATAGATACTTTCACACATTTTCATTTGCTGTTCACTCATTGCAACTGTGAAACGAACTTCCAAGATTGATTAGATGTGTACCATCTTTATTTTCGTTTAAAAGAGAATTGAGCAACTATTACATCACTCAAAATATCCTTTCGTCCTGATTTTCTTTTGCTTACCTTATTATCCTACTGAAAGAAGTTATTTTCTCTAGTTCTACCATTATTGATAGTGATCAGTCAGTTGTTGTTTATTTGTTATCTTAATTTAAACGAATAAATGTGTTTTTTTTTTATAAATACTACCAAACGTTTGATGTATCCTAGTTGAGCTGATTTGTTGGAAAAAATATATGTAACAATAAGCCCTCCGGTGTGTCATGTACACAAATATATGTAGCAATAAGCCCTCCGGTGTGTCATGTACACAAACATATGTAGCGATAAGCCCTCCGGTGTGTCATGTACACAAATATATGTAGCGATAAGCCCTCCGATGTGTCAGTACACAAATAATTTAAAAAATAATGCTCCTATAGATTATTTTTATTAATCTTTCATCATTCATTTTCTCTGCGTTCTATCCTTTTATCCTTTTTTCATCCCATGTATTGCATCTTCATAATATGTGGATTCTTACCTAATACCCTGTATCCTTATTCTGTCATATATTGTTTTCGATAAATAGATCAAAGTTATAAAATGAACATTTTTAGATGACATTTGAATATTATCATATATTTATTTGAAATAGTGTTAATTTTTATGTTACTTAAAACCATGAATTAAACAAATCAATGCATGATGTAGTAATACAAAATATAATTTATTATATTTTAATATTATTGACAGACTTTTGCAATGCTTTCAAGAATACGAGTCCTTTAATATCCTAACGATGAACCAACAACCTAAAACTCTTGGAAACGAAACCTTTTTCTCACCATTTTTTTTTAAGAAAAGGCATGACCGAAGTCATAAGTGTCTTTATACCCTCGATCACTACGCGGAAAAAAGTGACTGTGTCGTTCGGAGGGAGTAGCACAGCGCGGGGTTCGAACCGACGATCTTCCGCACGGAAGTGCAGTGCGTTACCGCGTGGCCATGCACTTCTTAATGTCCATAAATTTTCTATAGATATATAAATAATTTTTTGTAATTTTTTTTATCAAACACTGTTTATTCCACATTTTATAACGGTATAACCCTACCGGTTTCAAGGCTTTCCCCTCATCAACAGGGGAGCACAAACAAAACTGAATTCTGTTCGAACTGATACCGACATACACGCTTCTAACGGTAAACGTTCGGGTTGGGGATAACCTGAGTGAGCAGTGGCGAGATTCTTGGAATATATGTGTTTGCCAGATGTTCACCCCGATGCACTGACTTAGAAATTTCTAGGGCCTCTAATCTGATATGTAAGAATTTGGCATCATCAATAGAAAATGTATGGTTTTCACGGTGACAATGATTAGTCATTTCAGAATAAATTAAAGGATTTGTTAAGGTGGATTTGTGTTCACGAAATCTCTTTTCAAATTATATTCCTGTCTTTCTTTGAAGACTTAGCGGTGAATATATTTGGAAAAAAAGAATTTATTACGCAGCAGACTTTTATTCCCTTTTTAATATATTCTTCTGCATTATCATCTCTCGAAAATATGCTTATCCGTATGTATTTTAACTCATCTCAGTAATTTTGGTTATGGTTCTTAAATCCGAAAGCTCGATTAACCCTTGGGAGGGCACATCTAATCTGTGAGATGAGGTACCTAGTTTTTTTGTGCCAATGGGTGAGGTTTACCGACAGAGATAAGGCTTATAGTAGCTTGCTGACTTTTTACCCCTCACACAAGCGTATCTTTGTTATTTCTCCAGTGCACCGTTGGTCTCCGTGACGGGCATTTTAATCTGCTGGATAAGTTGCGCCCGATTACGCAAGTATTTTTGATTTATGAAATTTCTTTTTTTTTTCAATATTTATTTTTATATACCTGCAATAGTTCGTATATCTATGTTGTAGCCCCTAATTCAATGATATTGGTCGTTATTTACTTTATGAATACAAATTTATGAGGTGCATGGCCGCGCGGTAACGCGCAGGACTTCTGTGCGGAAGGTCGTCGGTCCGAACCCCGCGCTGTGCTTCTCCCCTTGAACGACACAGGCACTTTTTCCGCCTAGTGTTCGAGGGTATTAAGGATACCTATGACTTTGGTCATATCTATTCTTTAAAAAAAATTAAAAAAACATGCACGCATGGTGGGGGAAAATTGTTATGAGAATGTTGACGAAAATTTTCAGCGTGAGTCCGATCAGAAATAACTTTAAATCATATTTTGATTACTCCCTTTTGTTTTTGTGAAGACGTTTTATGATCACAAGTGAATTTTAATTTTACATTCTAAATTATGTTTGAAAAAGTGCTAGAATAGTGTTCTCTAATGTTAAGTTATTGCTTTTATTTTTGTCACATGAACCTTATGAAGATGTGACAGTAAATTCCACATATTTTTTATTGTGGTAAATGTTTTTTACAAACCTATTGTGGGTATTAAATGACTTAAAAAAATTGTGGTGTTACTGAATTGCATTAGTTTTGTTGATAAGCTGCCAACAGAAGACTGACAATGTTGTAAACTAGTTAATTTCTATTTAAGAAAAACAATATGAGAAAATTAAAAATTTCTTTATTGAAAAGTGCTCAGAAATTTACAAATGTTATATAATCATGTTTGAGGGAAATTATCAGTTTGATAAGCTTTCAATAAGCGTTAGCAGAAATTTAAATCTCACAGATGAGTTGCGCCCGAACGTTGTCAGAACTAAAAGACTGACAATATTTTAAACTAGTTATTTTCTATTTTAAGAAAAACAATATAAGAAAATTTAAAATTTCTTTATTGAAAAGTGCTAAGAAATTTACAAATGTTATATAATCATGTTTGAGTGAAAATTTCTGTTTGATAAGCTTTCCCTTAAGCGTTAGCAGAAATTTAAATCTCACAGATGAGTTGCGCCCGAACGTGTTAGGATTTGTATTGCGTCCGACGGGGGGTTAATGGGATTAAAAACTATATTTTCCCCCAGCAACGCTTTTCAATATTACTACAATGCCAGTTCGGTTATGTCGATGGGTATTATATAAATGAATAAATAAATGACAAGATAACGGCACGATAGTATTATACATATGTCGATGCTCCAAATTTTATATTGAAACACAAAAGAATGTTAAATAATCATAAACTAAAAATATTTCAGTAAAAAATAACCTTTTGTAGTCCACCTACGCTGAATTCTAAGTATTTTGTATTTATGTATAAAAATATATTTTTTATGAATAAACGCCGGAAAATTCATAGAAATAAATGTATCTTCAATCAAAAAGTCGCTTTGTAGAGATTGAATTTATTTTGCTAAACGTATATATTTTCTAAATACACAATGCCAACTTAATGTCTGGTTTGGGTCCAAAGGGATGAAAAGGCGAGGGTGCTTTTATTGTTGTCCTTGGACGTGTAAAATTATTATGAAATGCGAGTAGAAGACCCTTTTTATGAAAGCCGTTTCTCTTCCAAGGTAACAGACATATTCTTCCTTACGTAAAGTTTCGGTTCAACGAACTTATTTTTCAATCATCGCGCAATATTCCTTGCCTGATAAACTATATCTATTTCCTGAATGGTGATAGTTTTTTTTTGGCATATTGTAAAAAGATGTTCTTTAAACGATTTCACGTTCGAATATTCTGATGAAGTTCTGTAAGTACTGGATTTTGAAACCGGTTGCCTCAAAATAAATTTAGTTAAAAAATATCAATAATCTCTGTGGCGTAGTTGTATTGCATTAGTGAGATAAAAATACTGTTTTTTTTTTGCAACGAAAACACTTTTAGAATTTCAACTGTGTAATTTTATTTATATAATCGTTGAATTACATTGCAGTTTAATATTAACAGTATTATAGAAGTTATAATAACGATGATGTTAACATCGTAGTGGCTTTGGACAGATCGCCACGTGCATCGCGCGGTCAGACAATGTTATAATACAAATTTGATACAGTTTCCTTCAGTAATATGTCAATTAGAGCCCATAAAAGACGTTTTGTTTTGTTATATTCTGAAACGTTTAATATTTGATATCCTGCAATTTTCAAGCTCGTTTCAAAAGAGAATTTCTCCTACATAGAAGATTGTCCGTAGACAGTATATATACGTCGTTTAACTTCTGCCGAGTTTTTCTCTTATTTTGAAAGAAACTCGATTCAACTTAAAACGTTTCAAAATATAAAGAAACAACACGTCTTCTATCGAATCTAGTTGATATAAGATTGAGGTTAAAGGTAACAAATTTTAACTGTAAAATTGCCTGACCACGCGATAAACGAAAATCAGATAAATCATGGAAGTTGTATTTGAAGATGTATGGATATAGTACAGTCTAACGATGTGTGTCGAGATAATAAAGTATGGCGGTTGGTCCTCTCTGCATGCCCCGACAGGGAAACGTAGTGATGGTACATGTGTATGCATTTTAAGTTTAAAGTATAAACAATTCAAGATTGCGCATGAGGAGGTATACAGAAAATATGGAGAAGGCGAAAATTATATACATGGGTGAAAATGTTTGGAGATCCAAACTCTCTGCCTACTTCGCAAGACACGTGGCATGATGATAGATATTATATTTTATTACTCTTTTGTTGTATACAGTACCACCTAGCGGGCTAATTACCATGTGGCAATCTCTTCCAACCAACCAGAAAGTTGTCCTTAAGTGACTGTAATCCTTTTAAAAAAAATGGATACCCGTGGGATTTGAACGCATTACCTCCGGGCTGGGAGACAGGTGTCTTACCAACTAGGCCATAGAGGTCTTCTATTTATGTATGCATTGATTCAGGAACATACAAATATACATATGAAGAAACATTTATCTAAACAAATATCTACAAAAGTTGTATTTTTATCTTAATAAATTTAACAATAAAAAAGAATAAAACATAAAAAAATCTAATAAACTTAACAAAAACCCTACAAAAACAAATCAATTCCATAAATGAAATGCACAAGGTTGACGATAACGATCGGTTCTCTGCGTATTATCATGTATTTTTTAATATTTAAAAAATTTCAATACATAGAAAAAAAGTTTAACCAAAAAAATGTGTAGAGAAATGATTTTCTGCCTATGAAAAATTCTGTAATAAATAAATAGATGGTAACATTATACTATAAAGTTTTCCCATGAACGGAAATATTACACATTTTGGTAATTAATTAATGTTTTAATTCGTTAAATATTAAACTGATATTTTCAAAGTATTTTTAGAAGGCAATACGAAATCTTATTTTACATAAATCAAAAACAGGATACAATATTTGTTATAACAATATTTGTTATTACAATATTTGTAATTACAATATTTGTAATTACAATATTTGTTATCACAATATTTCTAATTACAATATTTGGTATTACAATATTTGTTATTACAATATTTGTTATTACAATATTTGTTATTACAATATTTGTTATTAAAATATTCTAAAAAGTAAGATTGGATAAAGATGGATGTTATAAGAAGGTTGAGAAAAAGATTTTCGAGATGGTTTGGCCACATTGAGAGAATGAGTTGAGAAGTATGAAACAAATATATACGAGTATGTTTGAAAGATATGGAAGTAGTGAAAGAGATACAATGTGGAAGGAGATACATGCATACATATCATAATTGTATTTTCATTTCAGGGTAGGCAAAGAAGACAGAGCGCCAGAATTTCCTATCACGATACACATATTTCACCTCTTCTACATGCATACCATTTTTCATACACCTCCTATGAGTTCTCTCATTTTTAACGTTTATTTCTTTCAAAATGTCATTCCTTGATCCAATTGTATTTTTATTGGTATTTTTCTGATACGCCTTCAACTAACATGTTTATCATAAACATGTGCTTTTTTATTGGATCAAACGCTGTTCATCTTTCATTTCACCCCAATAGCGGAAATAGTATTTTTAGTTGTTATATTTGAGGAATATAACATATAAACCACATGTTTTTAAAATAAACACACACACATGTATTATAATCAAAACGATACACGAATTAAAAATAATGCAAATCGCTTTGTAACATGCCGTTTAAATCGTAAAGTAATTCATACAAAGAAATCATTTGCTCAATCAAAGACAAGTTCTTGCAGTTGATGTCAAAAAATATAGAAGTTTCTCCAGCTTGTATTCCTTCGCATATTGGTATCACTGGTAATGTATGTGTTGATTCCTTGGCAAAGGAAGTACAATATGTTCTAACAGTTGTCCCCAATCTGATTTTTCACAGCCAGTAACTGATATTTTGTATGAAATTAATCATGATTCTCGTACTTGGCACCGATTGACGTTGGATTGAGATATAACTGATGTAAATATGGGCTCTAGATATATTGTAAATCAATCCAACAATCTATTAATTTGAAACCAGGGTTTAATATAATAAGAATGAATATGATGGAAGTGTAAGAAAGAAAAAGAAGAAATAAATGTCGACTTTAATTTTACGTTTAAATGTTAGATAAGTCCGTTCATTAAGCTCCGGTGGGCGTTGGATTGGAGTAAAACTGGTATAAAGAAGGGCTCCAGATATAAATCAATTCAACAATGTATCCCTTTGAAATCGTGGTATAATATTATAAGAATGAATAAGATGGAAGTGTCTTTCATTTGTCGTTTGCAGACGGGCCACTGCGTCGTGGCTAGTCACCTTTACATAATGGGTATTGTGGAGAATCCCGGCTGTGAGTGTAGTCTGGATTATGAAACTATACACCGTGTGTTTTCGGTTGTCCCTTGCAAGACAGATTTTATTCACCAAAAGCCACATCTTTACCGTGTCCAATGCCAATTACGTTTCTTATTTCTTCGAGGATTTTTTCCATTTATAGATTGATTGTTAAATTTTTGAAGCTTAATCAGTTAAACTTTGCCTTACCTAGAACTGTCATTTTTCTATATTGTTTTATTATATTGACTCATATAGTTGCACAGTGACTGTTTTATTATATTGACTCATATAGTTACACAGTGACGGTTTTATTATATTAACTCATATAGTTGCACAGTGGCTTTATTTTATTATATTGACTCATATAGCTGTACAGTGACAGTTTTATTATATTGACTCATATACAATAGTTGCACAGTGATTGTTTTATTATATTGACTCATATAGTTGCATAGTGACTGTTTTATTATATTGACTCATATAGTGGCACAGTGACTTTATTTTATTATATTAACTCATATAGTTGCACAGTGACTGTTTTATTATATTGACTCATATAGTGGCACAGTGACTTTATTTTATTATATTAACTCATATAGTTGCACAGTGACTTTATTTTATTACATTGACTCATATAGTTGCACAGTGACTTTATTTTATTACATTGACTCATATAGTTGCAAAGTGACTTTATTTTATTACATTGACTCATATAGTTGCACAGTGACTTTATTTTATTACATGTACTGATATAGTTGCACAGTGACTTTGTTTTTTACATTGACTCATATAGTTGCACAGTCACTTTGTTTTATTATATTGACTCATATAGTTGCACAGTCACTTTGTTTTATTATATTGACTCATATAGTTGCACAGTGGCTTTGGTTTGGTAATACAAATCGTCCTAGTTTGAGTGGATTGCATATTTAAAAAAAAAGTTTAAATCTTGAATCCTTTCTTTTATTAAAAATTGTATGTTTTTCAAATTTTATTCGAATTATGATAATTGAAAAATGCGTATTAACTGAACACTTTGAATTGAATAAAGAATATAAAAATCTCAAAATAAGTAACGCAATTGCTATTTATAAAGTAGACGCATAAAACTTAGAAAATATTTTTGTACCCAGTGGCATGATTTCCCCACAAAATACTGGAGGAAACATCCCCGGAGGAGTAGGACGTTAGATATAGTGATTGAGTCCTGGTCTCTTCTGAATTACAAGTACCGCGTAAAAAGCGACTCTCAACATTCGTTTTTATTTAAAAAAAATATAATATATACCCAAGACAAATAATAAGACGTTTTGAACGTTCAAGAATTACTAGCAATTTACTGGGCAGGACATTGTAAGTATATTTACTTTGCGACGAGTCATTTCCATTCTCCAGTGAAAACGGTCCATAAGTTAAAACGGACCATTCTTTTCACAAGCATGTATCTCGTTGCTAGAAGACAAGTCCTTTAGGGCATTATAATTTGTTTTATCAAACACTGTTTATTCCACTTTTTGTAACGGTATAACCCTACCGGTTTCAAGGCTTTCACCTCATCATCAGGGGAGCACAAACAAGACTGAATTCTGTTTGAACTAGTACCGAGATACACGCCTCTAACGGTAAACATTCGGGTTTGGGGACTGGGGGCTGGGGGAAGCATGGGACGACCTCGGCGAGCAGCGGAGAGATTCTTGGTATATATCATATGTGTTTGCCAGATGTTCATCTTTAGGACAGTTCCTTATTCGTGACAACTAGACTTTGGGCTCTTAAAAATAAAGAAATCAGATATCTGCGTGTAGGATTGAGTTTTTCTAAGAGAGATATGGTGAAATGTATAAATCCCCATCCAGTGTGATCAATAATTGAATATTCAAACTTTCTTTATTTTTATGAGCCTAACGTCTAGCAGTTACGAAGAAGGAACTGTCCAAAAGGACTTCTTATCTAGCAACGAGACACAGAAAAGGCGAATAGCAGGACAGGCGAACTTAGGGGAACGACATCACGGAAGAATGGGAATGACTCGTGGCACAATAAATATACTCGAACATATAAATTCCAGCCTAGCGAATTGCTAATAATTTCGCAGAAAAAGGCCATAAAGATCTGTGTGAAATAAACATTTTTAATGAACATTTAGTAGTATTATTTTATTCAAAAAAAAAAATTTAAATAAAACGTAACACTTTTCAATTACTTTTATCGTTACACTGAAGCATTTCCTTCTATGGGCATCTAAAAAAATCTGTGCATGTCCATAGACAAATATCTATAAATGTCCATAGACAAAAAAAGTCATTTTGTATTTTATCATGTCATTTTCCGTAATGGATCAGTGTCCTTTGTTGAAAAATTGAAAATATATAAAATTCTTTATGGTTTGTCTATGATATAAGTAAATATAAAAAAATTGAAAATTAATGAATTTCGAAGATATTTAATTATTTCATCTAGATGTGTGTTGCTTTATTATTCGTTTACTTTAGTTCACTTATACGTAATATACTCGTAAATACGAAAATTTATGTTTGATATCTAAATACACTTGTTTGTAAATGAAGTTAATGTAACTTACGAGTATGTAGCAGACGGTGTTTAGTTCAAAACTCGCGCTGAACTACTCACGAGTACCACTGAATCACACAGGGTACAGAAAAAAGAAGAATGTTCGAAACTGAAGACATCGTAAGCTGGAGGAGGCAGTGAGGATGCTTTAGCTGAATCACGTTCGAAGAATGGATGAAATCCGGATTACCCATATAGTTTATTATTGTTACCTCATAGAACGCCTACCACCAGGTAGACCCCAAAAGATGGAACGAGAGCTGGGTGTCCACACTCCAGGAATAATGCAAAAAATATAGAACAAAAAACTACTAGAAGAAGTATAAGATGTTTTTTTCCGTCTTGTTTAGAGGGCACAAGGTTCTTTGCTGAAAGCTGAAAAAAAGGTGTTTTTCTACACAATATATAAAATAACTCGTCTTCACTTATTTTAAACATGGCATTAAGGTAGAGTAAACAGTACTTTACAATCACTTCAACATCCTTTGAATTATTTCGCTTTCCACTCCTGACTGACATTTCGAATAAAAGAAATGTCTCGAGCAAAAAGTTTGAAGACTGCGCCTTTCTCCGTTCACATATGACCTGTGCCAGAAGGGTTCCGGGAACACCTGCGGATCTGGTACATCTTCAAATATAAAATAGATTTGTGGTTCAATCTGGGGGTTGGAGTGAGAAAGGATAAGTGCGCGACCTTCCCCTATTCCATTTCTTTGCATTCAAATTCAAATCCCCGAATTTATTTGGGTGGATGATACCAAAGAGTATTGTATTTTGTAGAGGGATTGTTCCAATAAATATGAACAGATTTGTACCCAAACTATACAAATGAGATAGCAAAATTGAATCAGGGCGAGGGTAAGGTGAAAAGGGAATTTATAACAAGATGTGACAGAAGTAGATCACTTTTTTTTCGAAGATTTCGTCCTTTAGGACATTTCTATTTTTCTTCTTCTTTCCGAGTTTATTTATATTTTAAAACAATATCAGTCATATTTTTATTTTGCTATCATACGTATTCATAGGATATCCGGCGGGTTCTTCAGACCAACTAGGTTTTCTTTGAGAGTGATTTGAATTATTGACAGATTTTATTGAGCAACGTTTATTAAAATAACTAATCTCTAAATGGGTAGTTGCGAGATGTTAAGCGATAGAGCTTTGTGACCAGTACTGGCCAGTCTAAGATCGCCTAGAAAGTTCTCAGCCCCTTGTCCGCTCATATCTCAAGCTCTTCACTTTTGGTTCTAAGAAGTTGTCAGTGTACGTACAATGGCCACATCCCGAAAACGACGTGGACCCGCGTACATTTGGTGGAGGAGCGCAGAGTCTGGTTACGTCTGTTTGAGTGTTATCCCTATTTTCTCTCCTAATCCTTCCAATTTTTATCCATATTAGTATATCTCAAAACATTTCTACGACAATTCTTCTTCCACTAAACATCCCCAAGTATGCATTTCACCTGGAACAGAGTACTACACCCCTTAATACTGTGTGTTGAAAGCGGGACTTACAGTTTATACAACATGCATATAAGTCCTATAACATCTACTGGGTGCAAAGTCAGTGGTAAACCACCACAATATTTTTCCATGAATATACTTAATGATTTGTGAGCCACGTTTCTCATAATTGAAGTCACAACAATAATGATAGGAATGTGGAAGAGAAGTCAAGGAAAATGAGGATAAAAGGGTATTCTGAGAAATGAAATATTTTAATATATGTTGTAAGTCATTAAAAATCGGCAACAACTCTTCGAGTTTCGTTTTACAGTCACGCCGAGTGGGCACGAAATGAAGATGTGTTAAATTGAGGGGAGTTTATTCGTCATCGCCCAATCCATGTCACTACGTTAATATCCTGTAGTGACATAGATTGGGCGATGTCACTACGTTAATATTCTGTAGAGATATAGATTGGGCGATGTCACTACGTTAATATTCTGTAGTGATATAGATTGGGCGATATCACTACGTCAATATTCTGTAGTGACATAGATTGGGCGATGTCACTACGCCAATATTCTGTAGTTGCATAGATTGGGCGATGTCACTACGTCAATATTCTGTAGTGACATAGATTGGGCGATGTCACTCCGTCAATATTCTGCAAAAAATACATTTTTTGCAAAATATATGAAGAAGAATTGATATTGTTAATCAATCAAAGTAATATCAACATAACTTGAAGGTTCGATCGTCATTTTATTTTAAGCCTTTAAAGTCTGTTACAAACTTCTGACACGTGTCCACAACTCTTAAGGTTAAATATGATTCAAATTCAAACGTTTTGAAGACTCTGTTACAAAATTCTGACACGTGTCCACAACTCTTAAGGTTAAATATGATTCATATTCAAACGTTTTGGAGACTCGAATTTATTCAATATATTTTTGTTGGCATCCAAATAGCATACGTCACTATAGTCTATGTTAGTAATGGGATTATGTAACATTGGGACGGTAGTTCTCGTATTTAACTAAAAACAGGCAGAAAAATTACAGACCCTTTTTAAATAATTTAGACAAGCAAAAATCTTGTGTTTTTACTCAGAGTGATGAAAACGTTGGTTATTTGAAGACATAAGAAAATTAACTCAATGTTGTCCAAACAAATACAAAAACCTTCATTACGCCAACCTATGTGTTGCCTAGTTGTAAAAGACTTTCTATTACGAGTTCCAGGGTCGATTACCGGCGATAACGAAAATAATTAAGTCAGTCATTAATAATAATTATGTGGCATATCAAATTAGAGGGTCGAAGAGATGTTGACAGGAGGCAAAACTCTTGGTTCCGCAATATACGTGATTGGACTGGTATAAGAATCGTCGAGGATCTTTTTCGGGTTGCCGGAGACAAAGATGTCTACTCTCAGGTGATATTCAACGTTGGGGGGACCTGGCATGGCACCGGGAAGAAGAAGTCTTGTGTTTTTCAGGTGGATCAGAAAAAAGTGCCAAATGGTAAATTAACGCTATCAGGTTGTGATTTACGTGTATATAACAAAACTGTTATTCGAGTCATTCAATGATTTCATCAAACTATAAAAACCGCTTAATTAAATATTATTTATTAAAAATACAAGTCTTTTGTATCCTATTTATCTAAGTCAATTTATAATAATTGTAATTTCCTCACTGTATTTTAAAACTTCCAAAGAATTTTTTTTTGCCCTTTAAAAATACCCTCCGTAGAAAATATTCACAAAATTACCTTTTTTTTAGAAAACCGTCACGAAAAATGAACATTCAAGAAATAATTTAGGTATATGACGAGAGATATTGAATATCCTGTTTTGAAACGGACTCCGAAAACTATTTTTGATTCAGTAAATTTTCCGAAATTACAGGGTCTTGTTTTTCTTTAGATCCTCGCTAGTCCTGTGTAGCGTAAAATACACGATTATGACGTAAAAGGATCTGGGTTGAAATCTGATGACCATCAGCAAATGTTTCAGACGGGAAAATCGACGTTTGTTTTATACGAGTAAAAAGGAGTAAATATGTTCTGAAATATTTTTCTTCGGATAGGCGCAATACGTTTAGGTCTCTCTCGTCTTAATGAAATAAAATAGATTTTTAACAATCAATTTGATGGGGGGAGGGGGGGGGTTATGATTAAAGCATTTAATGTGGAAAGCACGAAATATTACTTCTTTACTTTCATATTTTAAAAGTCCGTCATTAACCCAGCTTACCATGTCACACGCTCCTTGTAGGCCCACCCAGAAACATGTTTTTTTTCAATAGTGAAAAAGGTTACAACTAATAATTATTGAAAACTGTTCATGTCTCTTCCCGTACAATGAAATACTTGTATCCGGTGCTAGCAGGTTCCATTGTTGTAGTCTAGACCCTAAAATCTTAGCTTTATGTATAGTGAGATTAACCCTTCCCTTACGGTGATAAAAATAATACGCGTGCTCCGGTGTTGGGTAGTGAGTACGCTATAAAATTAAGCGATTTTAAATCGGAAAAATAAGAACATTCATAGATAATCCCCTTCATTAATTATAATTGAAGTTAAAAATTATAATAATTGAGATTTATTTAAAAACATTAAAAAACCATCTGAAAACATTAAAAAACGCTCACGGAACGGGCGTACGTCTAACCTATTTGCAAGCCTAGAAGCTACTGTGGCGCGGAACGTCAGTCGCATACCCCGGCGCTTACGCCTTTGCTTGCGACGTTGAGACAATTCAGCTCCTCGCAATTCAGTCTAGTATGCAAGAGTGAGATGCGAATATAGTGTCGCGCTTCCCGCATACTATTCACCTATCGTCAAAACGAGGCACTCGCAGCGTTTAAATGCGAATTTGTTTTCGATCTTTACTAAACACCTCGATGTAGTCGAGAAATTCTGATTATTATTAATATTATTTTTTAAATCAATGCGTAAATATATTAAGGAGGAATACCAAAAATCTTAACCTTGTATTTATTATATTTATAGAGATATTGATGGTTATTAGAAGTAACGTGTAGAAGATACCCAACACAAGGAAGGAAAGGTTAAGATTTCTTATTAAGTTGTTTAGTTCACATTGTTGAATAAAATGGGGTTCTTTATGATGTTTTGGACCATAGGAGGGGTCAGAGTACTATGAACAACAATAAATGTACTATGAACAACAATAAATATACTATGAACAACAATAAATGTATTTAACTTATGAATATACCGGGGAATCATTTAACGAAGTCAATAGTTTGATACCCGATTTCATTTGTAAATTGTTTTAAGTAATTTCAAGCTTTTCTCTTAAAAGGTACGTGTTGGAACATTTTCAAGTTCATATTCGTTATCAGCACACAAAAATTGACCTAAAATTACAGTTTTCACCCTTGTGACAAAAACTTTGTTAATTAGTGTAATTAGTTCTTGCAAAGCAAGACTGCACAGATTGGGAAATCAATATACGCATTGTATGGATTTTCATGTGACTTATGCTACTCACAGAAATAAAATGAAGACGTTTTTCTTGCTGGGATGAATTGTTTAAATTGTATAGAATTGTTTTGTAGTTTTGTTCATCTTATAATAGTTTTTTTTCTCTATTGTATAACACTACAAACATGCTAATATTCAATATTATTTGTTGGCGTTTTTCAATCTTTTGTATCGAAAATATCATTTATCGTTGAAATAAAATAATAAAAAAACAAATATAAGATTAAATCCCACTGTATATTCAAGAAAAATTGGAGACTTTTATTAAGAAAATCTTCAGAAATGTATGAAATAAATTTAACACTACAATTCAACACTCTCACGTAAACCAAATGTAACATCAATCAAATATGACTATTAAAATTAAATAAATACACTTTACTTGCAATTACGGGTATGCAATATAAACTAGATAATATATAACATATGTATATGTGTAGGGTAAAACTTTAATTTTTAATGTATTTGTTCTTCTTACTCTAATGTTCTTTCTTTACACTAAAAATGAGGCTGAGATTGTGTGTGTGCCTGTGTGAGTATGTGCGTTTATTTTTCGACATTTTTGTTCATATATATTGAGTTTATAATTGTATTAACTGCTTAGTCTGGATCAATTAGAAATGTTAGCCACCTGGAAATAATCCCATCATTTTTTTCATACAATGAAGTATGTATTTAATAAATTTATACTTTATTCTAATTTCAGTTTTTTTTTGTATTATAATTTACGTGTCCTAGAGCGTGGAATTAAAAACACCTGGCATTCTTACGACCGAGCTCGCCCTCCATTTGATGGGGGTTTATTTCTATTGGAATAGTGTTATAAGTAAATTCCGAATCGTTCAATAACTTCTCTTTAAAGTCTATTTTATTTTCCATTACATTAATATTTATGTATATTTTCAGGATATATTAGGTGTTAACATAAGTTGTGTCCGTTTTTTTTCAAATTTAAAAATGAGCATCAAAAGTAAAACAAAATGGTAAAGGTTTTAAGTCATTCGAAAGAAAATTTTCTGCTCTACAAGATATTGTGTTTGCAAAATGGTCACTTTCGTCTACTTGACATTCCATTTTGAAGGCTTGTAATCAAATAAAATAATATATGTAACGTAAAAGCAAACACAATATCTTATAGAGCAGAAAATTTTCTTTCGAATGACGTATAACCTTTACCATTTTGTTTTACTCTTGGTGCTCATTTTTTAATTGAAATAAAAAGGACACAATTTATGTTAATACCCAATATACGAACATACTATGTTGCTTTCAATAAATCTATTATTTATTTAATAATGGAAAAAAATTAATAATGGTTCTCGAATGTAAAATGTTAATTGATACTAAGTTGCATAATTTGAGATTTAAATGCTAGTCATAGAGGAGATCCTACATTTTGAAGATACAACAAAGCGTCATATTCACTCTTACTTAAGACTGGTGTTGATCATTCATACTAAATTGAGACTGGTGTTGATCATTCATACTTAATTTGAGGTATTTATACTGTTGGAATAGGGGGATGGATGATTGAAAATATGTTTTCATTATTTTTTTAGAATACACAATAATCTTCAAAGTGGAACGAGTGGTCACTCCATTTGGGTTTACACAAATATAACCTCATTCTCTTAAAATGGTAAACGACGTTAATTCTGGGCTCGGAGCTATTATTGCGACACCCAATATGAAGTTATGCCCTAAAGGACTAGTATATCCTTATTTTGCGGAAGTTGAAAAAAAAACATGGATGTTCAAAGATCCTCTTGTATACATTACTCGGGCTAGAAATCATTAATATTAATGATGCCTTTGTATCGTTTTTATTTATGAAACTTCCTTTTGATGTTCCATTTGTGGTTTATACGAAGCATCTATAATTTTTCTGTATCAACAATGAGTATTATTTAAAAAAAAAAAAGGCTTATTCCTTTAATGTATTTTATACCATCCAAGTCATCTATTTACTTTTAAAATAAATAACTACATAAATGAATGCTCATTACCTGTGATGAGTATAATATAATTGAAGACATTGTAATTTATTTTTAACAAACACTGTTTATTCCACTTTTTTGTGACGGTATAACCCTACCGGTTTCAAGGCTTTCACCTCATCTTCAGGGGAGCGCAAAGTTTTGTTTGCGCTCCCCTGAAGATGAGATGAAAGCCTTGAAACCGGTAGGGTTATACCGTCACAAAAAAGTGGAATAAACAGTGTTTGTTAAAAATAAATTACAATGTCTTTAAACCTCCACAACGTTAATGCCTTAACTATAAACAACATATAATTGAAAACACGTTACAAAGTGGATAGTCAGAGTACTTGACGTTAGTGTCACTGGAGATAACACGTTACAAAGTGGATAGTCAGGGTATTTGACGTTAGTGTCATTGGAGATAACAATGTTAACCAATCTGTGATAGGCGTATCCTGTGGCATGTGGGGCAAGGATCTTTAGTACTTGCAGCTTGGCTTCGATTTCTTTCTCCCAGTAGCTGCCAATTGTACTGAACATTATTGTTTATAAACGTCTAAAAAAATACGTTCCTTTATCTCTTGATCTGCCTGATGTGCCTTCATCTGCTTTCCAGCAGCCCATCAAAAAGCATATTTATTGGCAGTTTGTATTCAGGCATGCGAGCCACGCATTCAAATCAGCTAAGGTGAGCATCCTACACCAGAATCTCGATGCTACTTTGAACTTCTCTTCTCTCTTATATTTTGCTTACTAGATAGTTCTTCTCAAAACCTCATCAATTGATTCTTTATAGTGACATCTGCTAACATTTTTCGAATGTCTTTATGTGTTATCTGTAAATAACTTATGATGAGAAAGCTGCGCTTTATCTATTCTGAATCTCGTCATCTATGTTTACTATGTCATTCTTAATACTACACGAGTAGTTAAAATTCATTACATACATACATACCATCACACCATTTCCCTATTTCGAAAGGTTAAGCGGACAGAGAGCCAAACTTTCCTATCACGACACACTTATTTCGACTCCTTTACATCCTCCTTCTTCATCTCAATCTCCGGTTCTTTCTTCTAGCTATGAATGACTTTATTAAATTAATATGTGTTTGTTATTTATTATTATATTTATATTGCAGTTTTATATCGGTACGTCTAAAGGGTCTTTCCATTGAGCGGTTTTGTCAATTCTATTTTTTTATTCTTAAATAAAACACCCAATTTCCTTTAATTAAAATTTTTTTTAATGATCATTGAAGTATAATGTATGACATTTAAACACAAAAAAACAATATCCGCCAAATGTTCATATCTTGCAGCTTCACAGATGTCCACTCTTTTGTCAAAATTTTCAATGACATTTTAGCATAATTGCGGTTCTAGCTCACCAATAACGCGAATAATTTCGTAGTTCAGCTCAGGAATTGATTGGGGGTCATTCTTGTAGACCTAGATTTCCACGTGACCCCAGAGAAAATAGTCCAACGGTGTCAGATCACATGACCTTGGTGGCCAATTAACATCAAGTTTTCGTAGATTACAATACATAAAATAATCCTCAATTTGAACGCGTTGTTGTATTGTATACAACTCAATTTTTATAAATGTCATAGATTACACTTCTCAAATGTCACAAGACCCAGACAAGTTCGTGACGCCATCTGTGTTTTATCCAAGAATTAAAAAAACGTTTAATTTGAAAGGCCCTTTATTATGTTAATCCCCCACCTTTTACTCAAAGCTTTGTTAAACATTTTTATGGTTGGTTGCAATATATTGTCCCTTGGGCATAACCTCTTCAGTATGCAGTGTATTGTTCCTAGTTTTCCAACATCTTTCTTCCCAATATCTATTTCATTCTCCTGGTCATGGATGACTTTATTAAATTTGTATATAATTGTTTTTTTTTTTTTTTTTTTTTTCCTCATTTTTATTTTTGTATCCAGTTTCCTATCTGTGCATTTATCGTGTATGTTATAATCACCACCATTCACTTCAAACTTTATAAAACAGTCGATTGGTCAGTTGTAAAAGATAGTCACTTAGCTTTAAACAGACTATATTTTACAATAAAGTTTTCCATGAATAATTTTTATTTTGACTTAATTCCACTTACTTTGATTTCACGTTTGACTATTTTCCCTTTTCCTGAAAAAAAAAACACTTGCTTATCGGTAAGGTCGATCGATACGAATGCCAAAACAACCATGGAAAAAGTCTTTCAGTTTTAATTAATTACAATCACAATAATTAATCAAAGTTGACATTACAAACGCGATAAAGTTTATTATCCTGAAACAGAAATTCTTCGTAATCTTCGGGAAGCATGATTTATTTTCTTACAAGGCGTTAATTTTTATTTATTGAACCTTGAGCGGAAACAGCCCGACGCTATTTCACATTAAGAAAAGCGATGTTGTTAATCAGTTAGACAAGTATTTTAACATTAATTTTGGTTAAACTTTTCTCCCGAGAGCCATCGAGTATTGTTTAACCTTACCCCAAATATTCAGAAGGACTGAAACATTATGTGCTGTGTGTTACTCGTATTAGTAAATACTGTATTTATTAATCAGGGCATATCGGTGACCGTGGTCTAAAAACGGTTAGATTTTACGCTTACCAAACGGTTCGATTATATACTGATTTTTATATTAAATCATTTCACATCTGAATTAATATTAAACTCGTAATTTTTTTTTACGAGAAATATTTTACTTCGTTGCACAGCGATGTTGATAATTGACACCATAATAAAGAAATAGCTTTATGGGCAAACTGCCCATAATATTTCACTTCATCGGAAAGTAATTTCGTTCATGAATTGATTTTTTTTCCTCAGCATTTTGAATTGAACAATTCTCAACAAGAATTTGTATAGTGAAAAATCTAGTATTCTCTGTAGCACTCTATACTGTGGAAACATGGATGCTGATAAGAAATTAAGTAGATATATGCTAGTAACTTTCGAGACATGGTGTTGGCGTCGAATGCTTGGCGTTTCAAGACACAGCAGTGTGTCTATCCTCTAGGACCTCCAGGCTGAAGATAGACAAGAAAAATCATGCAGGAAGAAAATAATGCCATACGTCGGACATGCAGACAGTAAAAAGAAACTGGTAATGTTAAGGGGTGTCAATCAAGAGTATGCTATAAGTGGAAAGAGTTCCTCATTGAGCGCTGCACTCAGGGCTGTAGGAGTGTTGTATTAATGTATGCTATTAAAGCTTATGTATGCTATTTAAGTGTTATTTAAATTTTACATCTAAATAATGGAGATTTACAAAGTTTTCCTATTAAATTTGAGGTCTGAATATCGATTGGAATTTATGTAGTACACATGTGATATTTGAGATATGAATATCAATCGGAATTTACGCATTAAGGCCAAAATATTTAAGCTCAAATTATGAATTAGAATAGGCACAGTATGCCCGTAACATTTAAGGTCTAAATATAAATTGGAGAATTTACGTAGTATGCCCATATTTAAAAAATCCGAATAACAATAAGAATTTACGCAATATGCCCATAGTAATTAAGATCATAATATTAATTAGAATTTACGTATTATGTGTTTGAGCATATTATGATATTTAAGATCTTAATACCAATGAGAAGCTATGCAGTTCGTATATAATATGTCTTCTTCTTCTTCATCTTATTTTAGGCCTGTTGGCCTGTTATGGTCCTGCATCATTGTTTGCCTCTTGTAACGTCGACTGCCAGCTGTCTTTCCATATTTTGGGAGGTCGTCCTAGAAGTATGCTTGCTTCTGGGATACTGCCCCTGGCCATTCTTACGGCTCTTGGTTCCGCCATTCTGGATATGTGTTCGTTCCAGAACCTTCTTCTCTGTCGTCCCCATCTGACAATATCTTCAACTTCGCACGTTCTTCGGATTTCTGTGTTTCGTAATCTATCACGAAGGGTTTTGCCAGCGATACTCCTGAGTACCTACATTTCGCTGGTTCGAAGGAAATTTTTGGTTCTGATAGTGTCCGCTCTGGACTCTATGCTGTATGTCATTATGGGGCGGACACAGGTCTTGTATATCCTCATCTTGCTTTAAATGGTCATGTACTTGGTTTTCCAGATAGTGTTCTTTAAAAATCCGATAATAACTGCGGCCTTTTGTGATTGTTCAAGCACTTCGCCATAGAGGTTATTATTGCACATTATGCTAGCACCCAAGTATTTAAATTTTATTACTTGTTCAATTGGTGTATCGTTGATCGCCACACTGCTCTCTGGCTAGAGTCATGCATTTAGTCTTGCTGATGGAGATAGACATGTTGTATTTTTTGGAAGCAGTGTGGAATCGATGTAGCATTTGTTGCAGGTCTCCCTCTGATTTGGCTATGATGGTGGCATCGTCAGCATAGCATCTGATGTTTAGCATATTGTCACCTATCTTGCATCCCAGGTTAAGGTCGCCAACTTCTATAATTTTATCCATAACTAAGTTAAATAGAAATGGGCTTAAACTATCTCCTTGTCTTACTCCGGTTGGTGTTGGAACATCATTAGAGAGTTCTCCGTCTACGCGAATTTTTGTGGAGCTATTTAGGTTTATGTCTCTAATGGTTTCGGCGATGGAGGGTGACACGTTCCTTTCGAGCAAAATGCTTATTACATCTTCTAGTTGGATTCTATCAAAGGCCTTGATCAGATAATACTTAAGATCTGTATATCAATAGGAATTTTGTACAGTATGCTTTTAATTATTTAGATTTATGCATCAATAGAAGTTAACGCAATATGGCCATAATATTTAAGATCTGAATATGAATGAGAATTTACGCAGTATGCCCATAGTATTTAAGATCTAAATATAAATTGGAAATTACACAATCTGCTCGTTATGTTTGAGATCTGAATATCAATTAGAATTTACGCAGTATGTCCATTTTAATTAAGATTAAAATAATAATCAGAACTTACATATTATGTCTATAATATTTAAAATCTGAATATGAATTGGAATTTACACTGTACGCCCATAATATTTCAGATCTCAATATCAATTGGAAATTACACAATCAGCTGGTAATATTTAAGATCTGAATATTAATTAGAATTTATGCAGTATGTCCATTATAATTAAGATCAGAATATTAATCAGAACTTACATATTATGTCTATAATATTTAAGATCTGAATATGAATTTGAATTTACATTGTACTCCCATAATAATTTAAATCTCAATATCAATTGGAAATTACACAATCTGCTGGTAACATTTAAGATTTGAATATTTATTAGAATTTATGAAGTATGTCCATTATGATTAAAATTTGAAAATTAATCACAACTTACATATTATGTCTATAATATTTAAGATCTGAATATGAATTTGAATTTACATTGTACGCCCATAATAATTTAAATCTCAATATCAATTGGAGATTACACAATCTGCTGGTAACATTTAAGATTTGAATATTTATTAGAATTTATGCAGTATGTCCATTATGATTAAAATTAGAATATTAATCAGAACTTACATATTATGTCTATAATATTTAAGATCTGAATATCAATTGGAATGTACATTGTTTGCCCTTAATAATTTAGATCTTAATATCAATTGGAATCCACGCAGTACGTCCATAATATTTAAGCTCTGAATATCAATTGGAATTTCGATTGTATGTCCATAATATTTAAGATCTGAATATCGATTAGAATTTACGCAGTATATCCATTATAATTAAGATTAAAATATTAATCAGAACTTACATATTATGTCTATAATATTTAAGATCTGAATATCAATTGGAATTTACGTTGTATGCACATAATAATTTAGATCTCAATATCAATTGGAAATTACACAATCTGTTCGTAATATTTAAGATCTGAATATTAATTAGAATTTAGGCAGTATGTTCATTATAATTAAGATTAGAATATTAATCAGAACTAACATTTTATGTCTATAATATTTAAGATCTGAATATCAATTGGAATCCACGCAGTATGGCCATAATATTTAAGCTCTGAATATCAATTGGAATTGACATTGTATGTCCATAATATTTAAGATTTGAATATCAATTGGAATCCACGCAGTATGGCCATAATATTTAACCTCTGAGTATCAATTGGAATTGACATTGTATGTCCATAATATTTAAGATTTGAATATCAATTGGAATCCACGCAGTATGGCCATAATATTTAACCTCTGAGTATCAATTGGAATTGACATTGTATGTCCATAATATTTAAGATCTGAATATCAATTGGAATCCACGCAGTATGGCCATAATATTTAACCTCTGAGTATCAATTGGAATTTACATTGTATGTCCATAATATTTAAGATCTAAATATCAATACAAAACTGAATATAAATTGGAAGTTTAAAACAAAATTCTATTTTCCCCTTAAATTTAAGTTTTGCAATTTATAAAATTAAGTTAAAGCTCGGGTATCACAATTTGTTGAAACTTAAATTCGATTTCAAAAACAATACAATCTAAACCCACCCGTTAAGAATTAATATCACAGTAGTCGTTTTTTAAAAAATCTAACGTTGTCAACAGTATCGACGAAGCAGCACAAAGACATTGGAAATCTCAAATAATTCAACTGGCAACTGAGAGATTTCTTTTCTTAAACAAAAAGAATAGAAAAAACATCTCAATATAAAGTCCATTTATAATTTTCGCTTGAGCAGACAGCTTTAAGCCCGCCATTGTTATTTCAATACTTTTCCATCAGTTCGGATGGTTTGATTTGTATTTTTCCTTTTCATAGTCAATTCCAAAGACCTGATACAATCTCACCTGGGGACGTCGAAAAGGTGAGAATACGACTCAATAGAAATAATGGAAACATGATAATAAAGAAATATTTATTATACACTCGGTTGTATGCTTTTTTTTATTTTTAGCACAAGGGAAATATTATTTTGTTGACAACAACACGAGATTTTGTGGAAAAGCTCAGTCGAACGGGCTGACAACATCCGTTGGATGGAAATTGAAGATGAGGGGGAAAGGATATGAGATAGGATAGAAAGTGGCGGTATAAGAAACTCAAAAATCTACCAGTGTTTTTCACCGTTTCGAGTATTATGAGATTATATTTAAAAAAAAAGAGAAATTGTAGGACCTCTATGGATAGTGGAACGGTGAAATTTGTGTTGGGATAAGAAACTCTGATGATCTGTCTTCTCTGCCAACCCAAGCAGGAAAAAGGCGTGGGAGTATGTAAGAATAATATATTTTTGGAAATCGAAAAACCTAAGCTGGCACCATTATGGTTTCGTGCTTACCTACCATCAAAGCTTGCCGGATTCACTTTCACAGGGGTTTTCCAGGTAAAAGGTGTCACAAAACTATACTTGAGTATAGTGTTGTGGCACTTTTTACCTCGCACCACAAACTACAAGCTACAAAACGATACTCAAGTGACACCAAAATTATTTTTAAAACTTGTATAATTTGAACTAATCTAAAACTTGCAGTCACAAAATGGGTTAACTTTCTTCTTGCGATATTTTAAGTGTTACGAGACACGTTTAATGATAAAACATTTCACTATAATGCATCGAATCACTTTTGGTTCCTTTAATTTATTCTTGAAAATGAACGTGCTCCATCACCTGTTGGTAAGACAATTATCTCTTAAACCGGTAGATGGGGTTTATATTACCATCTGTGCAATTTTTTATAAAAGGTTCCAGTATTTTTTCCTCTTAAAGCCTCTTTAACATATTTATAATGTGTGGACAGAAATTGCAACAAAGCAATTAATCCAGTACGTTGGGCTATGTTATATACAACGAAATTGCAATAAAATTCATTCGATACTTATTATATCCCATCGGAAAAGTCTATCCCATGACTTCTGAGCATCAAGACAATGGGAGGATTAACAAAGTGCTAGATAAATAAAAATGGACGCGCTTCAACTTACTTTTAATTCTATAACTTATAGCCTACAAAGATAAATGAAAAGACCAAGCTACAAGAGAGCCTATTTATCACATCGGTAACGGACCGCTTGTGTAACAGTTGGTTAAAAACTATTCTTCCACGCGGGGTTATAGTCTTCCGTTTCCAATGGTCTAGTTAAGGGTTCGTTTTTGAAGTTATTTATACCTGAAAAAGAGAAGTAGTCACCAATGCGAAACATGTGTATACTGCAAGTAGATTGTAGATATAAGGGTGAGTTGTTTCGACAGAATTGTCATTGATTAAATCATTATTTAATTTTGAACGATTTTATGGTATAAGTTTGTATTGTTATTGTGGTTTGCTTGTTTATTTATTTAACTCTTCATTGTCAAACAGTCTTATAAATATTATATTACGACCTTATTGCTAGGTTTCAATATATTCAAACCAACCACACAAAAGTGAAGAAAGTAAGTAAGTAGTAAGTAACATGATCGAGAAAAAATATTCATAAAATTATCGTTTTGTACAAAATTCGTGCAGAAAATAGATAACATCAATAAAACTTAAATATCACCAATTGTATACAATATAACCTGGTGGGATTATTGCCATGATTATTATCACTTCCAACCAACTGGAAAGATGTTAAAGAGGACTTTAGTAAACACCAAACATGAAACCTTTTTAAAAAATCTAATTTCCTACGAGAATCAAACTCAGTGCCCATGGGCTGGAAGACAAACTTCTTACCAGCTTGCACACGGAGGTTGTCAAAGAAAAAAGGCAGTGATACTAAACGAAGAAGGAATGCTTGTAAAGTAATTTTTTTTTTTTATTTAAAAATAATTTCAAAATTCATAAAACGTGTAGGTTTCATTTTACCATTCTTCAACATTTTCATAACCTCTCGGATCAAATGATTTTTTTTCTCATCCATTCGATTGTTTGAGTTGTATTCATTTCACAATTGCGAAAGCGCAACGCTTTGTCATATTAGCAAACTGCAACGCGAAAATACAGAGTGAAAAATTACAAAGCCTGAAAGTTGAACGTTTAGCTCAAAGGGACTGTCGAACAAGTGACTGATAGATTCAATGAAGCTTTGGCTGTTTCAGTTTCTGAATTTTATTTCACTTCGCTGAAAGAAAATGCTTCTAAAAGTTTAAATAAAAAGCAAGCAAACCTTTGAGATAGAAAATTTCTTATTCCTTTTTATTACTTTTCTGATAATATTATTGTATTAACCTTCAGATCTTTTATAAATTTGGTAATTTAAATTGCTGATTAGTAATTCAAATCATTTCTCTTTTGAATCGTTAAGTAGTAAATTCCTTCTTGGAAACGTTCCAAAAAATTAAAAACAACTCGAGAATGAATTCCAAAATAAACACTACTAGTAATTTTTTTCAATTTATTTTTACCAGAATGAAATTTAAATATTATCCTTACTGATTAAAAGCTTGAGTGAGCAATGTTACGAGCACGAATGAAATAATTGATAACTTATGTAACTTTTTGGATCAATCCGTAAATCACGCATTATGGTACTGCGATGATAATCTAGTCTACAATCCAATCTAATCAAATCCAAAGGACAATTTTATATATCGCCTTAAGAGAGCAAACTCTCACTAATGGTGCTCTTATTCGGAACTTGAACCCACTATTATCAAACAAACTTTTATTAAAAAAAATTTACAAAAGTTTTCCTTGTGTACAAAAGCACAACGTTGTGGGATTAATTCTATGCAGCAATTCCCTCCAATCAAGTAGAAAGATGACACCTTAAGGTAAAGCCAGGATGAAGACATTTTTTTCAAATTTGGTTCCAGCGGAAATTAAATCTACAACCTTCAGACTAGACGACTACTGTTTTACCAACAACGTCATGGTGATCGTCAAAAACATTACATCGATTCATTTTCTGTCTGATTAGTTACAATTAAGTGGCGTTAAAGGACAGTTTTGATGCATTCCAAGGTCTGCGAAAGTACCATAAATTTTTTTGGTTGTTTGAACAGACCTTATTTTCTTTCTTTCGTGATGTCGGACCTTAGTTCCGTTATCACTATTATTTTGACACTCAGGTGTATTAACGCTGGAAGAGGAATCTCTTCGGGCAGTTCCTTCTTCGTCACTAAGTGACGTGTTCATAACGAAAAAGGAGCTCTTGATCTCTAGTGTAGATCTTCTAGTGTAAATCACGCTAGGATAGGGACTTGTTTTGTCCTCATAGTCATTTGTAAATCAGTGTCGTTTTCAATTTCATATAGTTACAAATAAATATGAGAAAAAATCTATATGTTAAAAGTTCATTCATGATGTTATTGTTACCTATCCGCGAGTCTTTGTGCAACCCACATGCAAGTTGACAGACAGTGAGTTGTGTGCCTATTCCAATTATTTTAAACATCAGATTGTATCCCAGAATGACCTAGTACATAAATACCATCACGCCGTTCCCCTGCTTAGGATGAACCGCCAGATTCTCCTATCTCGATACAAGTATATTGCCTCTTTCACATCCATGCAGTCTCAACTCCTACGATTCCTTTGACTTTTAAATTTCCATCTTTCTAAATGTCATGAACTTGACCCTCTCTAATATGATTCTTCAACTAAGCTTTTCACTCAACTGTATGTTAGTTTTGTTATTCATTCTTCATGTATTTGTTGTATCCTCAATCCACCTAGTTGACATTAACCTCCAATCACTTAACTCCGTATTCTGTTATACATCGTCATTCCTTTTATTGTTCTTTTAGGAACGTATGTTCCTTAAGGGAGAGATGATGAGGATGATTGTGGATAAATAAAAACTTGTCGAAATCGGAATATGTAGAGGAATTTTATTGACAAACGTCGGTATTTATAATGTTTTTGAACGTGTGCGGGAATGCGCACGAGATATATCGCTGTCTCGTCTTTGCGCTTACAATATGTTTATTGTTGATGCGTAGGTATCCTTTTGTTTTGAGAGACAGCGCGAAAGATGTGTTGCTCTCTCCTTTCCTCATGGAATGCAGTCTTCACTGGTAGTGAGTTGAATGACCGACCGCGTGGACTTTGGCATTGTTTGTCTCGCATTGTTAAGGTGGGCAAAGGTCGTCTCGTGGGTTCAGTGACCGCGCATATAGTCGCCACATTCTCAATGCATGCATTTCTGTAGCATTTATTTGGCTCTTTTCAGTCTTAGTGATAGCCTTCAGTCATTCATTTTCATAAGGAGTTTAACAATATATAAGTTTTAACAACCTTTAGATTGTGTCACCACTTTTGCCTGTAAACAGTGTAGCTCTTTCGCAATGATTTTTTCCCAGAGCTTACTACTCTCATCGTATATCATCGTGACTCCCTTTTTTATAAGCCTCATAAAACCACTGATAAAAATTAAATTCACAAGTTTTTGTAACGATGGGAATGCCCTAACCAAAATTGTACGTTAATAATTTTATTCTTACCACACTGACACCTCCAAATGGTCTGCTGTAGTTTTAATTCATTTTATGTAGATATTACTAATGTTTCTGCACTCAAATACCGACAAAACACTTATGTCTTACAACACTCTAATGTTTATTTACTCTGATAAATTTTTGAACAATTTTTAAATGATTTTGTCTTTTTCAAACGATATCTCATCGTGTTTTTTAAATGAAACCTGTGCATAAAATGTTTAACGGCGACATTTCTGTCAGTTATTTTTTTATTACTTTCAAAAACATTTGTTCTCTTTTTTGTATATACCCTGTGTTTGTTTTTCTGGAAGCTTGATGAAATTAAAGAAATAAACAGGAAAAGTTTCTTCAAAATAATTAAAGGACTTCCGTACACAGACGAAAATAACTAAAGTTTATACTACAGTAAATATGAATAACTTTTTATGAAAAACCAGACTTTTAATATAAATGACAATTTTTTAATAAATTAAAATCATTGTTATACTCGCATTTCTAATAAATTATTTTATTAAAAAAATAACCGTTATGAGATTAACTTTTGAAAGCATATACCTTTTTTAATTTTTTTTAAAGGTAATCTGAACTATTTCGTAATTAAATATTTAAAATGTGCCTTCCTGAATCGACATAACTGGAGAAATAAAATTACGAGCTAAAGCACCATTAGAGAAGTTTAATTTATTTTAACTATTTATTTATTTATTTTATATTAATTTCCGATTCAACCCCATAACGAGTATATCAGATATCATTTAAAAAAAAATTAAAAGCCTTTATAAAAACGACAACAGGAACAATGATTCTTCCTATGAAGTGACCCATTTATGCTTATGAAGTTTATTAAAATGTTCAATCCTCAATTTAACTACCGATATATAAAATATATCGATATCAAAAAATTCATTCAACAAAGTTATTCCGTGTGCAAGTGGTGATGCTGTTAACAGTTTATTTAATTATTAAAGTTGAAAAATAATTCGAGTTTTACAAAATGACTTATACAATTAGGAAATTCAAACGTTTAGAAATTTTTTTTAAAATCATTTAAATATAAGGTTAGTTTAATAGATAATTTA
The DNA here is from genome assembly GCA_949825065.1 of Odontocerum albicorne. Classification (NCBI taxonomy): domain Eukaryota; kingdom Metazoa; phylum Arthropoda; class Insecta; order Trichoptera; family Odontoceridae; genus Odontocerum; species Odontocerum albicorne. The sequence continues at coordinate 44,561,315 of OX463844.1, read as the reverse complement.
TAAATAAGATAAAATTTATATTGAATGATTTTGAATGATATTGATACAAAACATTTAATTTTTAAAACTTATCTTTATTTTATATTTATATTACCGTATTAGCCCGACTATAAGGCGAGGTTTTTATTTAAAAAGGCGACACGTAAATTGGGGGGGGGGTCGCCTTATATTCGAGTCAAGTCATCAAATTTTCAATGAAACCATAACCAATGGATTTAAAAAAATGTTTCATATACAATAAAATGGACGGTGCTAAAGATGATATTTTGTGGGAAAACATGATTGAGGATTCCGAAGATGATATTGTCGCTGAAGATGAGACTGATGCCGAGGATGCTATAGCCATATGTGAATCTGACTGACCTGATTAGCTACTGTGGTTGGACTTTTTTATTTCTTCTTTTCATGTTTAAACATGCACTTTACTATTATCTGGGTACTTTGTTTTAATAAATATTTTTCGTTAAACGTTTAGCATTTTATTTTTCATAATATTAAAATGGTGAGTGAAATATTTTGTTCTCCAAAAAGCAGATTAAAAAATAGGGGGGTCGCCTTATAATCAGGCTCGCCCTAAAGTCGGGTCAATACGGTAAATGAATAAATATTGATGCCATTAATTGACAAAAATATTTGTAGTTTTATCATAAGTTTTCACTCAACTAAATAAAATAATTTTGGCGCATGGTGTTGAATGAAACAACACAGTTAAGCTCGTATTTCGAAGTAAATCCAAAATGATTTGTTTCAAATTAGACTAACCAGTTTCTTTGTCCAGTCTTGCGGTTTTCCCTCTTCTGTTTCCACTCGACTTCCTATCAGTTTTCTCCCGGCAGCAACCCATATTATATTATACTCGTAAATGGGGACGAGAAGACTTTCCTTCATACCTCGAATCATCCATTCGTAAACAAAGATAATTTCCTAAGCTTGATAAAAAGAGCTACCTGAGAAAATATCTCAACTTTTGTTGATATTTAATCTGAGAGCGAGAAAATAAATGCGAAAATAAGAAAAAAATAAGCAATTTAATTTTCTTGTACATTGAAAAATTATTATCCTTATGTCAAAATCTTGAAATAAATATGATTTTATTGTCAGAAAATGACAGAATCAGGTCGTAATTTGTAATATTTTGCCATAATGTCCTGTGGCGTGGAATGGTATGTCTCTTAGTGCTAGAGACATGGGTGGCGTGTGCAGTTTAAGGAAGTACTAAAAGAAAATCCTTTTTGCGAAATCTTATAAAAAAATATGATTGTACATGAACATATCACACATACTCTGCACTTCACCAAAAGCCGAATGTGCTATCACGTATTCGAAGATCTACAAACATTTCTTTGTTGTAAACCTATCCTTTGTTGTTAACCTATACTTTGTTGTTAACCTATCCTTTGTTGTTAACCTATACTTTGTTGTTAACCTGCCCTTTGTTGTTAACCTATACTTTGTTGTTAACCTATCCTTTGTTGTTAACCTATACTTTGTTGTTAACCTGTCCTTTGTTGTTAACCTGTCCTTTGTTGTTAAATGTCCTTTGTTGTTAACCTTTACTTTGTTGTTAACCTGTCCTTTGTTGTTAACCTGTCCTTTGTTGTTACAAATATGTTTTGCTGAAAATATGCAGGTGCCGAAAAGTACTAAATTACTACCTTCCTATCCTTACAGAAAACTGATATACTTAAATTTTGTAATATTTTTAATCTGTGGGTTCAAATCCTGTGCTGGAGCACCGTGAGAGTGTACTCTCTTAACAGCGCTGTATAAAATGTTCGTTAATTATTATAATTTTAATTATTATATTTATTTTTATAATAGGCAAAGTAGTGGTCAATTAATTATCAGTTAAAAAATCCTTAATGGTATAATTTCTTCAACTTTGTATTATTCAAATCTATGAAGAGATTGTAATTTGTTTTATCAAACACTGTACATTCCACTTTTTTGTAACGGTATAACCCTACCGGTTTCAAGGCTTTCACCTCATCTTCAGAGGAGCACAAACAAGACTTGTTTGTGCTCCCCTGAAGATGAGGTAAAAGCCTTGAAACCTGTAGGGTTATACCGTTACAAAGAAGTGGAATAAACAGTGTTTGATAAAACAAATTACAATGTCTTTAAACATAAATATAAATATTATATAAAAATCTTTCACATAAAGTTTGTAATACTTTTAAGATTAGTTTTATGTTAGTTACATCGTAAAGGTCTTGAAGGGCTAAACAGAAATAAGCCACCTGACATTGGTTTGAATGGATGAGATATTTATCGTTTAACCGATTAAATGCTTTATGTCTAACACATTCAACAGGGAATAAGACAGTCAGTTATGAGTAAAAAATAAAAAACTGAAGTAATCTTTAGTCAGGGAAGGCAGAGAAGTTATTGGCAAAATTACGTTCAAAGAATGGGTTAGATCCGGATTTATACGAGTATAGAGTTTATAGTTACCCCATAAAATAGAAGTTCACACCCCAGGAATAACGCAGGGATGACAGCTAAAGAAACTACACCAAGAGGAAGAGGAAAAGAAAGATGAGGATGAAGAGGAAGAGGAAGAAAAAAAACCTAGACAATATTGTTTCAAACCATCGCGATTCCTAAAATAATGACTAAATCATAAAGTCATAAATGCAAGGATTAAAGTAGACCAAGGAAAACGTGCATGAAAATGGACTAGATTTGAAAAGAAGATAAACTGAGAAGTATATATAGTAGTAGGCAGAGAGAACAGATCTCCAAACATTTATATCCAATCACAAAACTTTGACTTCCTCCACATTCATACATATTTATGCACAATCGTCCATTATTCATACTTATAATTTTATGTTTCAAACTTTGGTACATTTGATGTTTACCTCGGTCTACTTCTTCCTTCCACGTTCGCTTAATCATTCTTTCATTATTTCCACATGTCCAAACCATTTTAAAGCTCCTTTCTTCATCTTACTTAAAACATTCAGTTTGTTCATGTATGACATTCATTCCGCCTTCTTTCATACATTTTATGCCACCATTTTTCCTAAATGACGCACCTCTACAACAATATTCTTACTTGTATCCTTCTGCCAAATCCAAATTTTACTTCTATACATCAATATGGGCATCAACATACTATTATATATTGTAATTTTTTTCTAGTCTTGATATAACGCGGTTGTTATTGTATGTATTACATAAAGTGTTCAGTTTTACCAAAGGGAACCGAGACCACAACCACGAGGAAGCAAAGAGTATATCAAACTCAGACAGGAATTTGAGTACTTGGGCTTGCAAGAGGAATGACTTGTGGAAAAGGTTTGTGTGAACCTTGAGTGTGGTGTTTTTTATTGTTTTATATTTGTGTTTTTTTTATTTTTATGATTATGTGCGGTACATTGTGGGGTGAATGTTTTTAGTCTGTCTAGAGTGATGAAATGTGGGGAGTTTGATTTCGCGTGATGTATAGATGTGTAATTGTGTGTCACTCACTGTTTGTCAGGTTGATGAAAATGTGCAACGGGGTGTTACATAATCAAAAATTGGAAAGAAGTATCGATTTATTTTTTCATGCATATGTCCTCAGTGAGATACAGGCAAAAGCTTAGTTTACTGGGGACACGATAAATGAAAGGCAACAAGCCCAGATCCATCAAAATTGTGTGTCCAAATTAAATTACCTGTTGTTTTTTTTATATAAACGATGTGTATTTCTTGTCACGTGTAAAATAAATAAAAAAATAAAAACTTAAATCCAGAAGTTGTCGATTAAAAGAAATGTATCAACTAACATTTATATCTTATATTTTACGCTTTTCTTCTTTTAAAATTATAAAAATCTGAAAAAGAAAAAGAGGTTAGACCGCTTTGATCCTAAGCCCTTCTGTGCTTTTGAATTCATAACAAGTGTAACTGATATATTTGATTTTACCTTATTCAATATTGCTTTCGCTTGTCGAATTGAAACTTGATACAATTTCTTAAGATTTTTTTGCTTTCCTGTTGAAAAGATTGAGCAGTTAGTGAGACGTTTTATTTTTTCAGAAAATATTTTTTGTCAGTCGTGTAGTTTTTTTTTCCACGCAATGAAAAGAAAATGAATAAATTTTATCAAGTTTTGTATATCAGTATTGGCATACATTATTTGTTTTTATTTTTTTATAAAAATTTAAAAATTACTTTATCATTGATGCTCGTTCAATTAATTAATTTATTCATTTTAGTGACATTAGCCGAACAAATGCTGTAAAAATAGAGTACTGAAAAAAAAATATATGGGCTGACAATGTATGATATAATACGGAATGAAACGATAAGGGATGAATGTAAACTTAAGGCTGGTGTGTTAATTTAAATAAAAAAATAACACTTTGATATGGTTTGGGAATGTGGAACTTGTTAACCTTTTCCTTCTTGTGCTAAAAAAATCCGCGAGTTCTGGTGATGTGTATTCAATACACATGTAAAAATGAGCGATTTAAAATCGGAAAAATTAGAATAATTTGAAGTCAAAAGTGATAAGTAATAATTGAAATTTAATTGCTGAAAACATCAAAATAAACATCTACCGACGTTCGGAAAACGGGCGAAGCGACCACTTCAAACGAAAGCCTGCGAACTACTGAGCGAGAGAAGCGAGCGAACTGAGATTATATTTATTGCGTTCCCATATACCGAAGTAGAGTGAGAGTGAGACGTGAATAGCGTCGCTTCCTTACCCATAGCGGTTTTTAGAATGAATACACCTACGTCACGTACTGGCTCACGTTTGATTGTATTGGTGAATTAATTCCCGATTTTCACAAAATATCTCTGATGTGGCCGATAAGTGCTAATTATTTTTAATATTATTTTTTTCATTCAATGCGTAAATGTATTACGAAGAAATACCTAAAAACTAAACCCGGTATTTATTATATTTATAGAGATATTTAAGTTTTAGAAGCAATGTGTACTAGTTACACATCACAGGACAGGAAGGGTTAGTAAAGAAGAACTAAAAAAAAAATATTTAATTTAAATGGGGAGGGAGTAGGCATGAGAGAGTAAGATCAAAAAAAGCATGGTAAGATCAAGTGAATGATATCTTTAAAGAAAGGAACTTAAAAAGTCAGAGAAATCGTAGTTGTATAAGCAGGTTTATAAATATAAAAGAGGTGAACAATTTGTGTCGAGATAAGAAAGTTTAACGTTTTATTCACTTTAATTACTTTAACAGATAAATCGCGTGTGAGTGGGTATGTATCAATGAAAAAATAAATTGAAATAAAAAAAAAGTATTTGAAAAAATTAAAACAATAAAAAATGAAAACTAAGAGAGACGTAAAATATTACGTAAAAAATAAAAACGTTTAATTTATTGCACAGAATATTTGTTGAAAACTCGAAAAATTATCTGTTAATAATATCTTATCATGCCCAACACATATCATAGTATAAATAGACCAAAACCCATACGATGGTTGTCGTCAAAGAAAGAATACGAGAATTGAGTTTTGAATACAAGAGAGCGAGAGAGGAATACTTGGATTCTTTCCGAAAGTAATTCGAAATTTGAATCTCGGTGGGTCCGTGATACTGAACGAATTTTAAATACCTTGCTAACAATTTTTGAACCAGTGTAAAAGGGGACGATGTATAAATTATATATATAAACAGATTTCTATATTTATGAATATATATTTTCATAAATGTATAATTTGTTTTACTTCCGTGAATATTTCACGGGCTGCCACTAGTTTCACTGTATTTGTTGTTAAAATACTTCGATGACCTCCGTGTAGTAAGATGGCTGTGTTCCTTGTCGAGATTTGCGGTTCAAATTTCCGTTTGTACCCAGATTTAAAAAACCAATCAATCTGTTTTTCAGATTTGTTTAACATATTTCTGGTTGGTTGTTAGAGATTGACACATGGTTGTAAACCCATCAGGCTGTACACAGTACAAGTCGAGATGCATACCCACGCAGTAACGCACTGGACTTCCGTGTGCAAGTTCACCGGTTCGAAGCCCGCGCTGTACTACCACCCTCTTCCGAGATATAAAGATACCTTTGACTTCGGACATATATATTATTGAAAAAAAAGAGAAAACTTGCAAGCGTAATCCAATTGTCTCACTTCAATGTGTCATCAGATACTGTACAGCTGTGTGACCGGAGAGTTTTCTGATGTGCAATGAACGACTCGTTAATTTAAAGGGGAAAAAGTAAGAAACAAACACTTACTCCACGGCACAGTTTCGCTCTTCAACTGAATTCACGTTGGAATGGTGAGGTGATCCTCAACAATGAGGTCCAGCAACGGCGACGATGAATACAAATGGTATAGTCTTCAAATGAAGTGGCGTCAAGAAGGTCATCTGGAGTATTTTGAAGTTATCGCAACGTCTATGAGGTACTCAGGTTAATCATTATCTTGTCAACTATACACACACTATATTATAGATTAACCACTGTTGGAATTTGACTTCAGACAATATACAGTGGAACCTCTCATAACGAGAATAATTCGTTCCAGAATCTTACTCGTTATGTGAAACACTCGTTAAGCGAAACAATTTTTCCCATATAAATCAATGTAAAATACGATAATGCGTTCCGTGCCGAAAAAAATACTCATTTTTTTTATTTTTAACGTTTATTCAAATAAAATTACATACTAATAAATTGTTAAGGAGCGTAACAACCCGGAATGCGATTTCGATTCGCAGAAAATAATAAAAAAATCAAAATGACTAGTTTTTTATTTATGAATTTATGACAAATAATTCATTATTTTTTACTAGAAGTAAAATCCGGTAACCCTTAGAATCTACGAGCTTCTTATAGTCGCTGATGAAGTTCTCTGCTGCCTTTGTGTCAGAGCTTGCTGCTTCACCGTGCCTCACAACGCTGTGGATGCCGGTTCTTCTCTTAAATTTCTCGAACCATCCATGACTTCCCTTAAATTGTACTTCTTTTTCGGCAGTTGATGATCCTGGCGTCTTCTTACGAGGTCGGCGAAAATAACTTTCGCCTTCTCACAAATGATGTTTTCGTTAATAGTATCGTCTTGCAATTACTTTTCATTTACCCATATGAGAAGCAACCTTTCAACATCATCAAGAATAGGTAACCGTTTCGTAGACATTCTTGACACTCCCTTTGAAGCATCTATCTTCTTAATTTTGTCCTTGTTCTTGAGGATAGTGCAAATCGTTGATGTAGACCGATTTTATGTGCGCGCTAGATCAGCCACGCTCACACCTCGTTCTCGCTTTTCAATGATTTTACGTTTCATTACTACAGTTACTTTTATTCTCTTATGGCTGTCTTCTTGTGGATTTTTCTTCAGGGACATTTTTGCAAGGGTTATTAAACTGTGCACAAAAAAAATACAAATAATGTCTGTACACAAGTTTGGAAAAATGTGTGATCACATATGACATTAACGTACAAGTGGAACGAGTGCTAACCAGAGACTGACGCACTAGCGCGGAAGTCCCGGCTCACAAGTGAGTGACGTGAAGATGGGACTTCCTCTTTCTGCGTTACTCGTTATGCGAAATGTCGCTTGTTAAGGGAGCATTTTTTCACAATCTGTTTAGTTCGTTATGCGAATTACTCGTTATGAGAGGTGCTCGTTATGAGAGGTTCTCCACTGTAATTCAATCCATTGAATTTGAACAATTTAAAAAGGTAAAGTTTGATTTTGGTATCGGTTACATTCCTTGGCATGATTTTGTATTTATTCCCTTAAATAAAGTATTTGAAATACTCATAATATCAAAACGCTCGAAACCATTAAAAACACTGAATTGGATAACCTCCGTGTATTTAAATGTTAACTCAAATGTTTAAAAGTGCAACAAGCCGTTTCCCTGTCGGGGCAGCAGATATAAGGGAGCGTCCGACTTTCCTATCGCAACATACGTCTTTCGCCTTATTTCCAAAGCAACATTTCGAGTATATTGAAGAGTACCGTTTAAAAGATTTTTTTGTTAGGTTTTGAAGAAAAACAACTCGGAATATATATTTTACTAAAGATCTTTCATAATAAATTAATCCAGCTTAAGAAACAAATTAAGTTGAGAAATATACATCTTATTTTAGGGGGAATCAAATTTTGTTATTGAAAACACGATTATTTACAATTAAAAAGTAACATCTCACCCTAGATGGATTAATTTATTTCAAATATTTGTAAAAAAAATTCAATTTTTAAGGTATTTTAAACATACTGAATTTTGAAGATAAAGAAAAGATAAGAAAAGGAAAAGTTGACTTAGAATTCTTGTTCTGTTGTCCTTTCTTCTCCATAATCTCAATTGATCAACTTCTTCTCACTAAGTCACTTACGATTACAAAAAAATTCTTATAAGTGGTTGCTAACATAATAATATTAAGTTTTACCTATAACGTGTTACTGCAGGTAACAGTTCAGTTCGATCCAACCCCCACTCACGCTGTTATAGGAAACAAAATAAGTTCCCATTTAGCGCGATCTGCACAATAAGATCGAAATCTTCATTACTTTTAATGGCATCGTGTAATGACTTAAGATAATACCCAAAGGGACTTCACCTCCGGTGGCTTCACATCTGAGTTAGAAAAGAATAGTAGCGACGACGGATTTAAGGTCCAACGTCAGAGGGGAAGGAAAATCCGTCGTCGCAGCTCAGTAAATATACAGGTTAGCCCAAAAGCCCCTCCTCCATTAAAAAAAAATTACCTTTTTTATTTCTTTCATAAACAGAAAACACACTTCTTGAAAATAAATTTTAACTAACGCGCTCTTTCTAAGGCGTAAACCATCACCTGTCGTAATGTTTCTTGGCTTATTTCTTCAACTTCTTCACGGATGCTGGCCTTCAATTGCTGAATGGTTCGAGAATTGTTACGTTATACTCTATTTTTCAAATACCCCCATAGAAAGAAGTCTGGAGCAGTTAAGTCAGGTGAGCGTGACGGCCACTTGATTTCAGAGTTTCGCAAAATTATCCTTCTTCCAAAAATTTGTCTTAAGAGTTCAATTGTCGGGCGACTTGTATGAGCAGTAGCACCATCTTGCTGCCACCATATATCTGGTGTGTCCTCGACTGCAGGACAAACGAAATTCTCCAGCATTTCTCGATACCTTTCGCCATTGACGGTTAGTGGGTTTTTTGACTCATCTTCAAAGACATAAGGTCCAAGAACTCTTTCCGCATTTACACCACACCAAACCGTTACTTTTACGGGGTGCAGACTACGTTGGTGGACTATTCTTGGATCTTCTGTCCCCCAAAATAGCATATTTTGTTTATTAACAAATCCGTTCAGGTGGAAGTGGGCCTCGTCGCCCAAAATGACAGTTATTCAAAACTAAATTAATGTTATTTTCAAGAAGTGTGTTTTCTGTACATAAAAGAATAAATGTGAATTGTTAAGAAATAAAAAAGTTTTTTTTTTTTAATGCAAGAGTGACTTTTAGGGCACCCTGTACTTAAAAATCCACCTAAGACTTTGAGTTCAAACATTCTAGCACGTTGCCATTAGTTTCGAATAAAAATTCAAAGGCAGCAAAACTATCTTTTGATGTCACTAGATTGGATACGAACATGAACCGATGTTAGGCTGAATGGAGCAAGCTTCGGAAATCAGTATTACTTACTTGATTATCATCCCAGTATCACAAGATGATATCTGCAGATCACATTTTGCAGCAGGTTATAAGGTCAATTGGGCACATAGGTCATTTGGGCACGTACTGTTTTTACCAATAAATCAATTGCCGTAAACTCTAGTGTGAACCTTAACGTACGGAAACCAAGCATGGGCATTGAAAGATAGTGATGACTCAAATAGTGTATTTTATTATACTTTTGTTGTAAACAGTACCACCTGGTGAGATTATTGTCATGTGGCAATCTGTTACAACCAAAAAAATATGTTTAAGAGACCTGGAGTGAAACACATTATTAAAATAAATTGGATTCCAACAGCAAATTAAACCCGCAACGTCTGGATTGAAAGACAGCAGGCTTACTTACTTGATTAAGAAGGTTGCATAATAGAGGAAAAATTAGTAAAAGTATTTATTTGTTTATTTATTTAACACTTTTATTGCAAATACAAACTGGTGGGCTTATTGCCAGGCGGCAATCTCTTCCAACCAACCAGACAAAAGTAAATGAAGCAAGTTACGTGGTCGCATAAATCATTCAAATGACTATCCATCCCCACGAAATCCATAAACATAAACGTGAGCACATGCCCACAAACCCCACAAAGACGGACAATCACCCGAACATTCTTTTTTATATAAAGTGAGATATCATCAATCAAAAGGAAAGGAAGGGTTGGTGGAGAGGAAAGGAAAAGAAAAATCAGGAATGAAACACGTTATTTTACTGACTAGAAATTAAGAGGTTTATCAGTCGCTTCTTAAAGCATGCCAAGGACGGAACGAGTCTTATATTGGTTTGTTACTGATTCCAGAGTCTCACTGCATGGATAGTAAAGGACGACGTAAAGAAAGAGGAGCGGCGAACTGGAAAGGCCAATAATCAATCTCCTTTTGAGCGTAGCGCTAATCCATGATTGGAAAGATGCTGAAAATTCTCGGCGATATAAGAGGGGGCGGCGGGACAGTTAAGGACATTATGCAAAAGAGGCAGTATGTGAATTTGGCGTCTTTTTCTAACATTCGGTATTTCTGTCTATTTCTAGCATTAAAAGCATGGTCGGTTAAGAGAATAAAATTTGGAAAAGGACAAGTAAGGGTATGAGAAGAGGTGTGGATGTAGATGCGGTGAAGGAAGTATGTTGGGATAGGAAAGTTTAATGTTCTGTCATTTGTGCTTACCCAAACAGAATTTTTTTATAATGCTGCTAGGTCACATTTAAGTAATATCTTTGAAGTTATCTTTTTATAAAAAAAAAAACCTTTTTTCTGTATTAAGATCACCAACGTGAGAAAGTGGTTTAGAAAAGGGTTTTTATTTTTTTGCATCATACACAAGAAAATAAACCGCAAAATTGAATGATGTAATTTGTGTTTTCGTAGCACAAAGCTTGGAAAACAGCCCTAGGCCATCAAACAGTTGAAAAGTCCAAATTATTTTGAGCCTTTCTCACCAAACATACAGACTCGTCAGCCATCAGACACGAGCCGAAATTGTTCCAAATTGTTCCACAACACCAGTTTCATCAGCGCGAGGGTAAAAAGTTGGTCCGCTCCCGGGACTCTGTTGGAAACTGCTAACGTTGAAAAATAAAATTTAAAAAAATACAAACAACCTCCAAAGGTTGGCAATGACGCTCATGTTTTAACATAGGGTAAAAACTCTGATGCTAAAATGAGTAAAATAATATTTGAATTTAATTCAAAAATCATTTTGCTCTGTTTAAAATATAATTTTTATCAAATTTCCTTATTTTAGTCAAAACGTACGCTTATAACACTAAAGAGCAAAATTTTCTGTCTGAGCGTGTATACACAAATACCACAGCCACGCTTAACGCTTGGATGGTCCAGCGTTGTTACTCTCAAAATTTGATATATCTACCATTAGTAGTATATCAACTAGAGCCGATAGGAGACGTGTTGTTTCGTTATATTCTCCTTTTTTTTTAATCGTGCAATATTCAAGTTTTTTTAATAAGAAGTCTAGCCTTCGACGAGTCCTCCAATTTTTTGGGCACATTGTTCGTAGCCGAAAAGAAAGTTTGGAGAAATTTGTGGTTATTGGGGACATGGAAGGACGACGCATAAAACTAAGTGAGAGACGACTGACTAAGTGAGAGACGCAACTTAACTACCCTTAATAATTGTTATTTGAGCCGCGAAGTGCAGAGATGTATGGAAAGGAGTCGTCAGAGGCTATCGTGGAAGTCATATGTTAAATTTTGAATCAAACTAGTTCTAACTCTATCATTTCGTATATATTTAGATAGCGCTGAAATATAACTTATGAAGTCCCGGGAACTTTCAAGAATCGTTTCAATTCGGATTTGATGTTGGTGTGGCGATCGTATGCGCGGTCACTGAACCCACGAGACGACCTTTGCACATCTTCACAATCCGAGACAAGCAATGGACAAAGTCCATGCATCGGTCATTCAACTCGCTATCAACCGAGAGCGCATTCCATGATTAAACGAGAGAGCAACACATCTTTCGCGCCGTCTCCCAAAAAACAGAATGAATACCTACACGCGACAAGAATCGTATTGTAAACGCAGAGACGAGACAGAGATATATCGCGCGCGCATTACCGCACACATTCAATAATATTATAAATACCGACGTCTGTCAATAAAATTCCTCTTTACACATTCCGATTTCGACGAGTTTTTATTTATCAACAATCATCCTCATCATCTCTCCTAGGAACAACCGTTCCTAAATTGGCTTCGAATGCTCAAAATTCCATGGAAACAGGAGAACGAACGTCCTCATACACCAAGAATCAAATGTGACGGTACGACAGATAACCTGGAGAAAATAATATTCGTTGGAAGTGTACCATATATGTTAGTGATCAGGTGAAGGAATTAACTTGGAGAAGTTTGTGCACTGCCATGCAAACGGCAAGTGACCGAGAGTAGTGGAGATGTGTTGTTGCAACCTACACTATTGACATCTCATACTTTTAATATACCAACATCTCATACATTTAGTATACCAACATCTCATACTTTTAGTATACCAACATCTCATACTTTTAGTATACCAACATTTCATACTTTTAGTGTACCAACATCTCATACTTTTAGTATACCAACATCTCATACTTTTAGTATACCAACATTTCATACTTTTAGTATACCAAAAACTCATACTTTTAGTGTACCAATATCTCATACTTTTAGTATACCAACATCTCATACTTTTGGTATACCAACATCTCATAATTTTAGTATACGAACATCTCATACTTTTAGTATACCAACATCTCATACTATCCTCAGTAATGAGGCTCGACTGAAATAATTCTGGTAATTTTGTGTAAAAAAGTTGAAAAATTTCTGTTTATTATTTTTTTAGTACAAAAACTTTAGTATCATTCAATAACTAAAAAAGTGTAATTTTAAGGTATTAAGATTCATGTTAAAAGGTCAAATACAATTTGTTAATGTTTTCAATGAAATAAGTTTTTTAACTTGAAATATTTCAAAAGACATCCGATCGTTTGATATATTTGTGTAGCAAATTGTCAATTTTTTGAAATTTTTCTTTTCATTTTACAATTTTGTAATAATATTTTATTTATTTTTCGTTTCCCTAGGTATGAGTAAATAGCTCCGATGTTTGTTTTGTTTTATATGGAATATGTTTAACAGAAAAACAATGTCTTCATATCATTATTTTGCTAGAATTGTTAAAAAAAAACATTACAACCTCCCTAGTTTAATGCTCAGTTCTTGTTGGTACGAGTAAATAATATTATTAAAAAAGTTTCATCCTAGTTGGTTGGAAGATATTGCTACATGGCAATAAACTCACCAGCTTAGGTTATACACATTGATAGTATTAAACAAAAATTGTATTTATATTCATCCATTTGAAGATTTTATTTTTGTAGGTTAAATTTGATTCGAACTCCGTTTCAAGTACTTTTTATATTTATTTATTGTTGACGCCTCTGTGGTGAAATCGCTCACTTAAAGGCGTTATAAATAATTTTAAATTAAATTTACTTATTATTTCCATGACTTCATAAAATATAATCATAAATAAAAATATAAAACACAAAATAAATCTCAGATAAAAAAGAAATTATGCAAAAGCTCTACAATAAAAAAGTTCATGAGAATTATTGTTTTTAAAAAAACTGTCTACTCAATAAAGTGTAAATGTGAAATAAACGTTAAATTTACTGAAGTGTATAATTGTCCTTATAATTTAAAACTTCTAATCTTTATTTATTTCAAACGTGAAATAAATGTCAAATTTACGGAAGTGTATAATTTTCTTTATAAACGGAACAATTTGCTAATCTTCTTCTACCAATATCTAAAAACTTATTTGAATGGTTTTAAAAAATCTGCGTGTTAAAAACAGACACATTATCAGTTTATCTGTGGGTTCATTATAATTAAAAAATAATTTGTATAGTACCGTTCAGATAGTTCAATATCGTTGTTTGCTTGATATTATCTGAGAAGAATTCTTTTAACAAACTCATGTTTATAAAGATAATATCAAAAAAACTTAAAAACATAAACAATTGAATAATTTCATTGCTGGTTTGTTCCAGAAGGTCATTCCCAGAGATTTCCCCATTTATCGGTCTGGAAAGGGAAAGAGGTTATTCCATTGTATCATTTTTGTGATTTGACCTTTAATTTTGTATTCACGTTGTTCTTAAGATATTTATTTTTTTCAACTCCGATTTTGATTGTACAGTACCCGGCGGTAAGTAATACACATCGGGCTTAAGAAAGAGACTGTCAGCCATAATCGACTAGCTTCGGCTTTGTAGAGCGTCGTCTCTGTCATTCACACACGTATTCTGTGGCGATTTGTTAGTCGTTGACAAGCGTTCTAGGGACAGAGACGACGCTCTACAAAGCCGAAGTTAGCCGATTATGGCCGACAGTCTCTTTCTTAAGCCCGATGTGTATTACTTACCGCCGGGTTCCGTACTTAATTGACTGTATTTTGATAATCTTTTTTTATTTTCTTTTTTGTACTGTACGTTGTACTTTCATGCATCGTATTTTGAAATACTTCCAGAAATGAGTTTTTTTGGAAGATGTTGATATGTTATGTTAATAAATGAATAAATAGTAAATTAATCCGTAATTACACATACATACCAAAACATAATTTTCTATGTTGTTTATATGTAAGGCATTCACGTTGTGGAGGTTTAAAGACATTATCCGAACATCTGGTAAACAGTTATATTCCAAAAATCTCTCCGCTTTTGGCCGAAATCGTCCCATGCCTCCCTTACCCCTCAGCCCCCAACCGTTGAAGCGTGTATATCGGTACCAGTTCGAACAGAATTTAGTATTGTTTGTGCTCCCTTGAAGATGAGGTTAAAGCCTTGAAACCGGTAGGGTTATACCGTTACAAAAAAGTGGAATAAACAGTGTTTAATAAAAATAAATTACATCATTTTCTTGTTGGAATAGATAGAGATGTTTAAGCACCAAACCTCCCTATCACAAAATACTTCATTCACCTTATTCACATCCCTACATCTTCTTATACAGTCCCTTAGTTTCTCATACTCCTTATCATTCATTTTTATAAAGAAAATGTTGATCTTTAACCCTTTTTTCTCACCTGTGATAGCACGCTAAGTACTTACCATTAAGTGTTGTTTATTTTGTCAATATATTAATTATACAAAAATTTACAAAATTTGTTTTGAGGCTTTCGCGGTGATTCGTATTAGCTATGTACGATCTTCCGATGAGTTGTGCCGCATAGTTTAGCTTATAAGAGATAATATAAATCTATAAACATCGAAAATATATTTATAAAGATGACGGGCTGCACCTCAATAAAGATGGCGGACTGCACCTCAAATCGTCATGGTACCCCATAATCAAATCAAAGCGACAAAAAAATGAAAATAAATATTGTGGATTTTTTACAATGTTTGTGATTTTTACCCGCGTGCTTTTTGAAGATTTTGTTTTCAATTTGTATTTTTTTATTTGTTTTTCAATGATTTGTCTATTTTGTATATATTTTTGCGCAATGCGGGCTGTGCGTCTATGGACGGCCCCGTATTGTGTTAGTTACATGTGATTTTACTATTTGATACCTGTTTCATTCTAAATATTTTTGTTGTAATTGGGCAAAATTATTTTTTATTTTGTATATTCTATAAAAATTAATACGTTGAGCACTCACTACTGGTTCTTTTTTTTATTTTTTTATAAGGTACATTGTACCGTTTACTTATAAATAAATAAATAAAATGAAAACTGTAACATTTGCGAATATCGGCACCGTACACCAAACCACGCGGTACAGCACCCCGAAAAACGTTGTAAAGTATAAAAAATTAGCTACCGGCAGCTTCGTATTTTATTTTTAAAATCAATAAAAATACTTGTAAACAAATAATGAATCTCAAAATGATGAGTCCATCATATGCAGGGCATATGCCCTTCTTCTTTCAGCTGGCCCGGCGTTGTCAGATGTGCTGAGGTCACAGGAATGACATTCCATCTATCGCAACATCCAGTTCATTGTATCGTGCCTCCCATTGTTATTTACCATTCGCCATTGCTTTTTGTTGATTTGTTTGTTCTATCTCGCGAATATCGGTGAATTTACAACAAATGAAAACATGTCGTCCTCACGCATAGCACTTCAAACGATCGAAGCACTTCAACAAAGAGTGGAAAAGGCCTCTATATAATGTTAACACTTCTCACTGTGCTTTTGTATGTATCTAAAAAACTGTTTCAATCCAGTTTATCTGAAACAATGTTAAGCCAAGTTTGAAAGATATTTTTTACGCTAGACTCACAATTCGAAATGACAAAGTTTCAAGATAATTCAGGTTTAAAGTTAAGACTTTTAAAAGTTTAATCATAATTTAGAGAACTATAAAGGAACGACAAGAACTCGGTTCTTTTGAACTAAAAAATGCATTGAAAAATATTGTATTATCTAGTACATTCGTCGTCGTTGCTGGGTCTAATGGTCCAGGATTTCTTCATCATTCCAACGTCAATTCAGTTGGACAGCAAAGCTGCGCTGTGGAGTTTTCATTTCTTTCTTCTTTTATCTCCTCTATAAGTGAGGCAGCTGTTACACCAGCAAACTTATCAGCTACACATGTGTACTGAATCCGATGGCACACCTGCAAGGCGGCGGTCGGAGTACACCAGCGTGTTTTTTAAATTTTTTTCATCCCCTATTTTTAAGAAAAGATATGATCGAAGTCATAGGGATGGTTAAACCCCAGAATACTCGGTGGAAAAACTGCCTGTATCGTTTGAGTAGGTCGATAGGTTCAGTAGGTCTCAATTTAAATTCACATATAACATATAAATGATAAATTATGCGAATGAAAAAAAATATAGAAAATGCTTAGAAATGCAAAAGCTCTGTAGGAACTACTGTCGTCGCTGAAATATTGTCAACATACATGGTCAACGACCGACGAAACGAACTTTGGATATGTCCAAAGGTCGCATACCAAAACATTGAAATCATTTACACGCAAATACTATTTACGATACATTCCACAGTGGAAAGAGAACGCATCGCGCTGTCTCGCCGTTTTCGCCAACAAATTGTCTACCCACAATATTATTC
Source organism: Odontocerum albicorne (assembly GCA_949825065.1). Classification (NCBI taxonomy): domain Eukaryota; kingdom Metazoa; phylum Arthropoda; class Insecta; order Trichoptera; family Odontoceridae; genus Odontocerum; species Odontocerum albicorne. The sequence goes on along the minus strand of OX463844.1, from coordinate 44,544,075 downwards.
GCGACGTCTGCAATATTTCAATCGACCATCTCTGCTCGCACTGAAGCGAGATAAAAATATATTGCGGACGCACTCCCGCGCCCGTTCTGAAATGTATAAATACCTATTTACCGATAAATAAAGCATCATTAATCACTGTTTACTATTCATTGATTATTCACTCTCACTTTCCGCATTGCTAATCGACGTATTTTATTTAAATACCAAACAATCAAAACCATCAGCACGTCCTTCAAGGACTGTTGGTAAGCTCGGTTGAGGTCGAGTGTGCTGAAGATTTTTTTTCCTGGGAGCTGGTATGTAAAATCTTTCATACGTGGTACGGGGTACCTGTCGGGCTTCGTGACGGAATTTAGTCGTCTGTAGGCGCCGCAGACACGTAGTTCACCGTTCTTTTTGGGTACGACAACAAGTGGGCTTGCCCAAGGGCTCTTGCTGGGGCGGCATACACCTTGAAGCATCATCTCTTCGAATTCTTTTTTTACTGCTTGATAGCGGTGTGGTGGTATTTGCCTTGCTTTCGCATCGTGAAAACCGCTAATATTTCTATTCTCAATCAAATTTAGGGCAATTTTTCATCTTGAATTGACACGTTAATAATTCATTGAATTAACACTTATTGTTACGCAAAGCATTATAAAAAAAGATAAAAATAAGGGAGAAAAATTGATATTTAAAAGAAAACGAAACATTTAAGTGTAAACATTGTATGTCGCTCGCCACCAGGCAAGGCTTAAAATGAAATTTTTGTCTTAGTTTAAAATCTGGTACACTTCGGACTCTTCGTAGTTTTGCAAGAAAAGCTTATAATTTGATACGTGAAAAACATATATTCTTTGAATAATGAGATGTATGAAAAAGTGCTACAGATGCTGAAAGGAAGAGACGATCTCGTCAATCACAACGAGCAAGCGAGACTCTAGAGAAACAGCAACACGACGGCAACATGAAGCAACATAAAAACAAGCACAGCGTCAATGTTGAAAAACATTGATTTACATCCGTCGTTATTGACGGGAAAATGAATAATTGTAAAAAAAATCAGTATTCAACAAAACAAAAGTCAATCACCAAAAAATAAAAGTAATTAATAACTTTTGCGTCAACCAATCATCACTTGACACTGGCGTATACTCATTCATATATAGGAAGTTCACGGCCATTATTCAAGAAAAAGAAGATGGTAGGTCATATCCTCACTGGCAGGTGGTTAGAGCTCTTACAAAGTTTTCAATTTTTCTTGAAAACGGCCGAGATAAAGAAAGAAAAAAATGTAAGCTCGCTTGAAATCGCAATGTACAGTTTGATAAATACAATACAAAGATTCTTATATAGGAAAAGTTTTGGCGTACAATATTATACAATACAATCCATCATAAATACGATCCAAAAATGTTTGGTGTCTTATAGGCTTAACAATAACAGACTAACACTTTATTTGACTTCAATTAAAAAAATAAGCAGAGATCATGACCTTAATATCGGCCATAATACGTGATTCCAAGAAAAAAAATTACATTTTAAAATACAGCAACGGGTTAAGGCCAAAAGTAGATAATTTCAGAAAACGTGTTAAAAAGATATTGCGGTTTTAACACTTGGCATGTTTTTCTTAGTATTATATCTTGTTTTTCGTATTCTTGTGCATTAGGCAAAATTTGATTATATTCTGTAAATAATATTGATGGTCGATATCAACCGTAAATTGGTGGATATTTCTCTATGAACAAAATATACAAAATTAACCCAATTATGGCAATTTACGTGAATTTTTTTTGAGTTCACCTTTTTCATTTGTATCTTTGTCTATTTAAACTTATGTATTTAATATAGATTACTTTATATACAAATCAGGTATTTTGTACATTTGTAGACTTAAATAGAAAAATCGTGTAAACGTGTTAGAAGGGAGAAATGTATTGAAAGAGTATAGCGTGAATAATAAATTACTATGTAAGAACAAATGGAGAACAGAAATGCATATGTAAGTATAAATGGAGCACTCATTGAGTTGTTTAAAATTACGAAAGGCGTAAAGCAAGGATGTGTAATGTCACTTTGGTTGTTTAATTCATATATAGATTCCTGTGTGCGTGATTGATTGAAAGCAAGCGAAATGAAGACATGAGAAATGAATGCGTGGATAAGGAAAAAAGGGTTAGATGAGATTTTAAAAGTAGGTAAAGTGAAAAGTATGAATATTAAAAGATTGTGCATGACGAACGTATAAATGTAGAGGAGGTGAAAATTGTGTGTTTGAATTAACGCACATTTCACCAAAATATGGTTTATTTAAAATATCAAATAAGAATTCTTCAATCCTTGTTTATTTAAATTACAAGATGTTAAATGTGTATTCCATGATTAGATTACAAACATATTCATACCATCATGCTGTGTCCCTTTGGGCGTATGTATAAAGGACAGATTTCTATACCTTTATATCCATGCACACAGCTCCTGCCTCGACCTAATCCATATATATGTCGCATCATGTTCTTCATGTGTTACGATGTATGAATCTGATGGTGAAGATAATGTTTTATTCTATCGAATATTGTAATACAAGATATTCTACACGACCCACGCATTTCTACTATATGTATTCTACTTATATATCTTCCTTTCAATACCCGAGCTTCGTATCAAAGTTGGCACAAGCATGTCCCTGTACAAAATATTTTTGAAGATTTGTACGTTTAACTTATTGTCAAAAAAAACCATCGCAAGCGCCTGTTTTCGCCCGTGCATGCCGTTATGACTTGCGAGATAACACAATTCTCGCTAATTTTCGCATGCATGGGCCGGCCGACTTTTGATACTGCCTCGCGATGGCCGCGCATTAGGCACACTTCAGTTACGGTCGTGATATAGCACGGACCTCAACACACATAAAAATATCATAGAAATACAAAAATATAACCAACAATCAAAAAATACCAAAGAACAAGAAAATATATCAATCATATTTTGTGTTGACGCATATGTCCGATACACTCCTCCCAGTGTAGCTAGCCCTAGTTACACCCAAGGTCACTACGGACGTACGCTTGATTTATTCGCAGTGACCAATCATTTCACACTTGGACGCGTGTAGATACCACTCGCTGTCTGCACGCGTACCGCTCGGACTTGACCATCTTTCCCCGGCATGGTCTTCGGGACTCGTTCCCGAGGCCACACATTTCCCTGTACGGCACCATCCGCGATGGACGCCCTGTTCTCATCTTGAATGAGGCGCGCCGACTCTCGCCACTCTTGTCACTGAGCAGTAGTCGGTGGTCGATTTGCGTTATTATAACACATACCCTCAAAAGAGTTATTATTACACATATCCTCACGTAACTTCCCTTTCGTTTAAGGCAGATAAGAAAATGACATGTTTTACTACTGCGACAAACATTTTGAGTATTATCTGCATTCATACACGTTCTCATACAATTTCTACGATTTCTCTGACTTTTTACATTTCCTTCTTTATAAATATAATTCAGTTGATACAATAATAATTTATTTGGTCTTCCTCTCACACGCCTTCCGATCACTCTCTTTGCACTAGAAATAGTAGAAGTTTTTATTAAAATGTGTGTGGCGTTAAAATAAGCTTATAATGTGTGTCGAAAAAGGAAAGTCTGGCATTTTATCATATCTACCTAGCCTGACAAGGAAATTACGTGATGGTATGTATGTATAAGCTTTATGTCATAATTTCTTATGGCATTTTTAAACATCAAAGCGGTATTATAAATGAACGAAAGGCTGTAGTAGATTAAACCTGACAATTGCCTTGGAGCTTTGATATCCTTGCCATATAAACTTTGGGTCAGTTATATCAAAACTGTGTGATAGCTTGTATTGTAATTGACATCAACAGGCATCTTCCCTCCACAGGATGAAAGACAGTCATGCTTAGTTACGAGACGCTGCCTTAAATCTTAAAAATAATTATTGAACATATTCACAAGCAAAAAGTTCACTCTATTTAACCTGTTCACCGCGTTAAAAATCAAATTCCACGAATCCTGTGCGCGGCACAATTTCAGCGTTTTTTAATTTCTAAGTTTAAACACATATTTTGTTTAGAACCACTGATATTTGATTACAAAACCAAGTAAACATGACACTTAAGTAATTTTCTGATAATAAATAATAGTCATTACTCTTAAGGAGACTCATTAAATAAAGGAGATAAACTTAACATTACGTAAAATAAACAAAGGAATGCTACGATCAAATCAATGCTTCATGACACTCACCCAATCAAATGCATATAGCACTAGTAATGTTTATTTACGTAAGAGAGACTTAGTAATGTTTATTTACGTAAGAGAGACTCATCGCAGGACTCGATCCGCGCGACAGGTCGTTAATGCTGGAAATATTGAGAAACCAAAAAAATTCGGCGCTCTGTTTATTCAACAATATCTCATAAACTAATATATTATTTGACAAGGTTTTCAGAGATGTCGCTAGAATAAAGAAACTTGGATTGTCGTCAGATCACAGGCGTTTGTGCTCCCCGCGGGGAACACGTTAAAGAAATGATCTTTATTTTCTTGTTAATTTAAATTTTCAAATCACCAAAGCTATCATAATAAAAATAATTATTTTTAAAGGCAATTTCTTCATAAAAGAAACGTTTCAAACCTTCACTTAATGTCACCAAAGGCCTCATTAAGTCCGTATCCAAAGGAAACATCAAAAATAATAAATAAAACGTATAAAGTTAGCTCTACCCTCTAGAAATCCGTAGGTCTTTCCAACCCATTGACAATTTTCGTTTCGCCATGTTTACCCCAACTTTGAGGGAATATTTTAATTGCCTCGACATGAAAAACAGACCGGCCGTCTAATGTATAAATTATTGCCGCTCATTAAAACGACCTTAATTTTAATATATGTGCTTTTTTATCACATTATTACGAACATTTTCCAGCAGAATATATTTTTCGTAATTTCTCGTACAAAATAAACACAGATTGTTTTGAAAGTTTTTTTTATGTTGAATTCTTTTTTTTAACTGGCTTTTATTTACCTTATATTTCCTGAAACTTTATTCACAGCTTCTCTCACAGGCATAGTAAATGTTTTTTTGCTATTTTGAAAATTGTAATGCACAAATTTAAATTTGGTTAATACTAAGACTTTTCAGTGGATCTCTTTTACCTATTTGTTCAAGTATTTATTTATTTCTATTTTATTTTGATTTATCCGTAGCACAGTTAGTTATTTGGTCAAATGATAAAAAGTGGCTAGTTATTAGGAATCCAGTAGAGAAAGAAGACGAAGAAAAACCGGAAGTACTGCAGCTCTTAACCTATACAACAGTAGATTCCTTTTCAGATTATCTTACAAAAGAGGTGCCAACCCGTCGATTACGATCCGCCAATCGATCGCGGTATGTATCTTAGAAGATTTATACTTTTTTCCATTGCATACACTAAAAAATAATATATTTTTGAGTGTATACAATGGATTTTAATTGTTGATTTTAATTTAAAATTGATTGTTGATTTTAATTTAAAAATGTGAAATATAGGGTGGCGCAATAATAACTGCAATTTTAAATTTAAATTAAGTACTGGAATCATGTACCACCGCATGATTAATTCATAGATTGTGTATATGATGTATGTCCATTATAAATATTTTACAATTGACAGCTGAAAAATGATGGCAAATTAAAAATTGCAGTTCTTGTTGCGATATCCTATGAACTTAATACCTTCGGTCAGTAAAGGTAGGAAAACCATTTAGACAGTCGATCGGAGCGTGGTTGTTATTGCGACAGGTTTTTGAGTACTTGGGCTTTCAGGATGAATGACGAGTGGAAAGGATTTATGTGAGCTCGTGAGTGTGGGTCTCTTATTGTTGTTTTAATTTTGGTTGTTTTTGTATTTGTGTTTCTGTGTGTTTTTCTTTTTTTTCTTCTTTTTTTTTTTGTTTTGAATTTGTTTTGATTTTTATTCTTATGATTGTGTGCAGTATATTGTGGGATGAATATTTTTGGTCTTTCTGGAGCGATAATGTGTGAGGAGTTGAGTTTCGCAAGATGTTTCCAGTTGTAGTTGAGTGTCACTGTTTGTCAGGTTGATGAGAGCGTGCAACGGGGTTTTTTGTGTTATCAAAAATCGGAAAGAAGTATCGATTTATTTTTTCATGCTAAATATCCTCAGTGAGATACAGGCAAAAGCCTAGTTTACTGGGGATACGACAAATGAAAGGCAACAAACCCAGATCCATTAAAATTATATGTCCAAATCAAATTACCTGTTGTTTTTTTCTCAAATTGTGTATATTTCTTGTCATGTGTAATAATAATAATAATAATAATAATAGAAATCGATATCGTGACATGATTCAAACATTTTTTTAGCATCAATTGAACGATTTGGGCTTGTAAAACGTGTGGTTTTAGGCAGGATGGGGGCTACTTGTCATACTGCTGATGTATGTAAACAATGGCTTTATTGCAGGAAAAGTTCTCAGACCGTGTAATTTGTCGTCGTGGAAATATGAATTAGCCGCCAGAAGATTTTTTTCTCTGAGGTATTTTAAATCTCAAGTGTACACCAAGAACCCAAAAACCATCGATGATCTTAAATCCAACATCACTCGTGTCATTGCAGATATACGTATCCATTTATGTGAATCTGTTATTGAAAATTTTACTCAAAGAGTCGTCATCTGTAACAAGAGCCGAGGTGGCCATTTGGCCAATATCACACATAATTTTTATATGCAGTAATTACATTGATACCAAGAAACATGAACATTTAAAAAAAATGTTTTTTTATTGATTTAAAATTGCATTTTTTGTTGCACGACCTTACTGATTGACATATTTCTTGCGTATATCTTGATATAAATTGGCTGTTGCACCTACGCACTTAAATTTATACTTAAAACTATATTTGCAACTGTTGTTTTGTGTTAATATCAATACTGGTAGATCGCGACGTTACCCTTCAAAAAAGCAGCCCATTTGTACAAGAAGTTGGACAGCCCTGGCTTACATAGTTATCTTCGGTGGCATAACCGACAATTCTCCTTTTTTTATTGTATTGCTTCATATTATACTCGTCATGGTAATGAGCATTCATTTAGTTATTTGGTTAAAAAAGTAATATCTTTGATATATGAGAGTGAAACGTGGATGTGAAAAAGACGAAAGGAACTGAATAAATGCTTCAGAAATGCGTGCATTGAGAAAAATACGTTAAGTGGCAATGTACGACAGAATAACGTGATCACGGATAAATGTGAACTTAAGGCGGACTTGTTTAGTAAAAATGGGTCAATGGGTGGCAAATACACGTTGAATGGGAATGTATGCGGTTGGCTGTATTCTGATCCCATGGTTGTGCTAGAGGAGAATGAAGATGAACTACAGAGTCTGATAAGTAAGTTTTATAAGAGATGTTAAGCAAAAGATCTGAGTTATGGTGATAGAAAAGTATGATTGAAAATGTTAACGCTATATATGGATGAGTAATTTAAAATCAGAGCAAGCCGAAGAATTATGCAATAATATTAAGGTAGCTTTTTCTCAGATGATGGAGGAGGAATATCGAACGCTGTGCAGTGATAGGAAAAAAGTCAATGGGGCACTAAACATGTACACTCGAACCCGAAAATGTCAAAATCTACTAAAATGATTGTCCTCAAAAGAGTTTTATAACCAACTTTGATGTTTGGGAGATACTTGAATAAAATAAAAGGCTACATATAATACGTAGAATTACAATGTACGAAATATACGAAATGAATTGATTAGGGATGAATGTGATATTTTTTTATAATAAAATAGATGGGGCATATAGAATGAATGAATGAAGACAACAAATATATCTTAACTGGGGAAATTTGAGTAGGAGGCATGGTAGAGAAAGATCAAAGTATGGTTGTGTCGAATGAATGAAATTTTGAAAGCAGTTTTAAAATTATAGAAGCTGTATGAATTTGAAAAGGTGAAATGTGTGTTTCAAGATCAGTAAATTTGGAACACTTTTTTTTCCTACCCTATTACGGAATCTGCGTGCTTGTATGTACGAGTATGTTTATATACGTTAATTATCTCTTAAGCAAAAAAATACAAATTGGAAGTAAAAAAAAAAATCGAATTGAAAGAAGTATAACTTAATATGCCACTCTCAATATAAGTTTTATTTTTCTTTTTAGAAAACTTTGCTAAGCAACTTCTTTGGAACAGACATTTTTATCTAGTTATTAGAAAGAAACATATCTCCTAATTTCACATTCACCTTTACTTCATACCGTATTATGAAGTAAAGATGAATGTGAACAACAAATCACATATGGTTTCAGTACAACAACAAATCACACATGGTTTTCTTCGCACGTTTTTTCTCAACATTTATTCTGCTCCTTTCGTTCCTTTACGACGATCACGAGACTACCCCTTCATTGGATCCCACATTTTTTAACCGATTTAATTAATTTTAGATGAACGATAAGATCCCACGAAATTCCAAGTTATGACTGAAACACAATCCGAAACTTGGCACCTCGGCACCCCTTGCCAGTTGAGTAATTGCACCACGTCACAGGGGCTGAAGATAATCTATGACCCTGCCCAAATAGACAATTTTAATTTTACTCAAATTAATGACCCACTCTGCCTGAGATGAGGGGGAGGTTTTAAACTTAGCTTTGTAATAACGTAAAAAGACAAAAGAATACGAGTCGAAAATTTGCCAGTGCAACGCTTTGTCATTTTTTATTACAAACATAAAACGTTGTCATTGATTTAATTATTTTGAACTAAGCACTTTATATCTTTACAAGAGCTCTTTGCTTTTTTTGAAAGAGCATTTTTATTTAACATATTGTACATAAGTATAATTTTTTTCATTTGGATTTTTTTACTTTACAATAAGGCCTACTGGAACCACTGTTACCATATACATACAGCAGTGTAAAAAGACTTGGGAATCTACTTAACTACTTTTCATTACAGATTCTTCATGAACGGATTCCTCAACATAAAGATCACGACTATTTGTTATAAGGATGGCAACTAGAAAGGTTATACCGTAAAAGGTGTACGACATCTTGGTAAAACATAACAAATCAGCTCATTGTATAAATTCCAATATATCTCACCAATAAAGAATGCAGATAAGTTTTATATGATAATAATATAATTATAATAATTGGATTTTATATAGCAGCGTTTAAATAACAATCTTCAAGGCGGTCAAATGTAGTGTGACTTATGAGATTAGAACTTCACGATGACCTCCGTCTGTTTTCAAGTTTGTGTTGATTGCATTTTTTATAACGGTTTCTAGCTTGGTTACCACTAATTACTTTTTAAACACTTTTATGGCAGTGTAAAAAATTGCCATATGGTAGTCAGCTTCCAAGTTTGTAATATGTACAACTAAAGTATGTTGACAGTTATACTAGTCTCGACTTATCACTACCCTTTACACCACGACTTTCATCTGATGATAACACTAAAACACAATACCATGGAGCAACAAAGATGCCACCTTGTTTTGAAAAGAGGAAAATCTCAGATTAAGATATGTAAAGAACTATTATAGAAATGTATAAAAACCGTTCTAAGTAAACCATACCTTGGTCTCACATGCGTAGAAGATATATGAAAATTTTATGTGTCTACATTTTTCAAGTATAGCTCTGTACTCCTCTTAATTTGTCGTTCGCTCCGTGATGGATTTCAATGTAAAGTGGCATGATTGTAAATGTAAAATACAATTAAATCTTCTTCTTCTTAAACATTCTGTAGACTCTCAAGAGTATGTTACTGCAGGATTGTCCTGTGACGCTGAGCTCCAGCTATCTCTCCATCATTTCGGGGGTCTCCCTGGCGGACGCCGTCCATCCGGCACCCCATGCAGAGCTATGTATGGAATTCTTGTGGAATTCATTCTCTGTACATGTTGGTACCAGTATCATCGACACTGTCGTCCTCATCTGACCACATCTTGGACCTCACAGACCTCTCGGATTGTGGTGTTCCTTACACGATCACGCAAAGTCTTCCCAGCAATAGCGCGCAGAGTTCTCATTTCTCAATTAAATCTTGATGTTTAAAATATACTCGTCTATGAGTAATAATACTTATAGTTAAGTCAACATCGGGAATTAAATCTTAAACTCCTGATGGAAAACATATGTTTAGCTACTACACTACAGAGGTTAAATTATGGAGTGAGGCTCCCTCCATGATGCTTCTAGACTCGGATAACCAAGCTATTTTTCCACCTACTTTGTTATTTATTATTTATATATATTTTAAGGCATATTTATGCTTTAAAAAAAACTATTGTATTTTTCTTAATTTTATCTCATATAAAAAATATTTATTATGTTTCTAAGAATTATCTTTTAATTTCAATTAAATGTGTTTTAATAAGTATTAAAATTTGATTAGTACAACTATAATCATGGGAATTTAGAGGATAAAGAAATTAACATTGATATCGTGTCTCAAAGTAGAAACAAAAGTGGATTAAATATACTTAGATTTGAAAGAATGAACACTTTTTAGCTCTTAGGGTATATAACTCATTACCACTAGTATTGAAATTATTAACACTGATACATTTAAGCAATGACTCCTCTCTCAGGACATTTCTGAATCTAAAAATCGCTGATGCACATTGAGAAATAGTGGTTTGGGTCTTATTGTGTATGTACCCGGCGGTAAGAAATACACATCGGGTTTAATAAAGAGACTGTCGGCCATAATCGGCTTTGTAGAGCGTCGTCTCTGTCGCACAACCACACCCTAAAACGCTTGACAACGACTGACAAATCGCGACGGAATACGTGTATGAATGACAGAGACGACGCTCTACAAAGCCGAAATTAGCCGATTATGGCTGACAGTCTCTTTTTTAAGCCCAATGTGTATTAATTACCGCCGGGTACTGTACATTATTCAAGCTTTTAAATATATTTAAAAAAAACCTTACACAAAATGCACCGTACTTTCAGTCTGACATCGAGTATTGTAGTGCCTGGCGCCGTGCTCGCTGTACCGATCAGTGGCAACGGTGCCAGCTGCGCGCACGCGATTTGGTCTGCAAGCACGCGCACATAGCATATATATATATATATATATATATATATATATA